>SJYW01052651.1:0-12861 GCA_006410735.1 Raphicerus campestris | reverse complement strand
CAAACAAAAAGGAATGACTGAGTCGCGGTGATTTTCTTCACTTCCTTGCTGCCCTCCATCTGGCATCGGGGCAGAAAAGGTAGAACATGCTGTGCCAGCCTCTGCCGAGTTGCACCCTCTGAAAGGAGCCTGGTAGATTCTGAGTGGAACAATGGATGTCCCAATAGTTCCTTATTTAGCCAAACTGACCAGTGTAAAGACAGAGACAATGGACAGATATTCTCAAGCATGCCAGAAATCAGAGAGCTTAGCTGCTGTGAGCCCTTCCAAATAAGGGTTTTGAATAAAACCATTGAATGTAGACATCCAGCCAAAATAGAAGTGTATAAAAGTTCCGCACTTGTTATAAGATGGATGATGCACCTCAAATCTGTTTAAATATAAAAATAAGAACGATCAGCCATCTGTGTGAGTTATAGTGGCAGCACATAGTATAGATAATATAAACCTTACAAATAGTCATATAATTTAGGAAAATCACTGGGAGGGAAACAGGAGGGGTCAGGGAAGTATGTAATATTTTCATCTTAGCATTTTCACTAAGTTGAAAATGCTTTTTTACAAAATGAGAGCTGTAAGNATATAAACCTTACAAATAGTAATATAATTTAGGAAAATCACTGGGAGGGAAACAGGAGGGGTCAGGGAAGTATGTAATATTTTCATCTTAGCATTTTCACTAAGTTGAAAATGCTTTTTTACAAAATGAGAGCTGTAAGTTCAAGGTTTTTCATAATATTTATGTTACCTTTAGAGCAGTCTTTTAAGAAGATGTCTTCTATAGCAAAGAATTGTTTCACTGAAATGTAGCAATTCTTTCTGTTTTGCTGTCATACCTTTGCTTCCCTTTCTTTGTCCTCAATGAAAAATGCTGCTCACCAATGTGTCTCAGTGTGCCTTAGGGATTGAGAATACCTAGTGAGCTGGCATCCGTGAACAGATGATGAGAGTGCTGTGGAAGTGAAGCAGGTGAAGTGATGGAGAACAGAGAAGCGATGTGGCTGAGGAAGGCCTCAGGAAAGGATGCTTAGATCAGCCCAGATGCTGATCTGCAGCCCGCCAGGCTGGAGAGCAGGCTGTAGAACCCTGGATGGGAAGGGCCCTGTTCCAGAAACAGAACAAGGGCCTTGTGTTTGGTTCCTGCTTTGTTAGTAGTCCAGCAGATGGCCTGTCTCCTGCATAATCCTGTCCCTACTATACTCTTCCTGCCTTGAACTGTGTCATCGTGTTTTTTACCTACCTAACCATCACTTAGAACTGTCTGGAAGATACCCAGTGCAGATAGATGAATGAGTGAACAAATGAGTGAGTGGATGGATTTTTGAGGGTTTAAGGTTAATGACATATTACAGTTTGTGCCATTAGCCATATTTTATGTTTAAAACTTAGTATTTTTTTAATAAGATTGCTTTTTGGGAGCCTTGTAAAATCCACATTTAGACAGCTGATGATGGCCCAGGACCAGCCAGCTCAAGATTCTAGCCTCTCATGAACCATATAGATTTATCTTCTGAGGGTTTTAGATTCTGAGGTACTTGTGCACTAAGAGAAATTAAGTTCATGGCCAAGATCCTCATCTGTGTTTATCTGAGAAGAGAGTGAGTTAAGTTATCTTTTATCAGATTCCAGAGGCAGTGCCCTTCTGAAAGCATACTTTGGCTAACTTCACCTGTTCTTTGCCATGAGATGTTGAAATCACAGATATGGTGACTTATGGAAGCAGGGTAGTAAGTCATTTTATTTCCTTTAGGATAAATGTATCCTCTCTGTTGGCAAGACTGGCTGGTGAGAATCTGCATTTTCATGATCACACATAGGTCCATTATGTTGTTTAGGGTGATGTACTGCTTTGTATGTAGAGTGTTCTGGGTCTGAAGCCTGTGGGATGAGACAGTGGTGGCCTCCACCTTAGAAGCCCAGGTTAGTGAGATTTGAGGGAGGTTGCCGACTTAGATAGAGAGAGATGGGGCAAGGTCCCAGGAGTGGTGCTCTGTGGACACATTATTTTTTGTCTTTGAAACATGAGCTAGAGCATCCTTGGAACCAATATTTTTCAACACTGCAGTCCCAGCTCCATCAGTCAAGCTTTTTGTCCCATTTCACTCTATAGTTTATATGTGGAACAATAGATATTTTAGTTTTCCACACAGAAAATTTATAAAATTGAGTTTTGTGTTGCTTTGTTTTGACGAGTCATGGTCCATGGAGATTTGGCAGCTCCCGTTCGGCCACTAACTGTCCCTCTACCTTGAGGTTCTGTCTGCACCTGACTGTTTCCTGAGCTCGTGTTATGTTTGTCTTTGAGATTTGCCCCCTTGGTTATGGCTGGCCTGCTCTTCCTTTCTGAGTGATTCCACCGGGCCAGCCAGTGTGGTCACAAGCACTACCTTTGGTCGGCTCCTGGCCTCCCTCCAGAATTGAAGACGAGGCCTCTGCTGACTGACTCCTCATTTCTGTCATGCTGGAAAGTCAGGGCAGCTGATGCAGTGTGCTATTGAAAGGAAGCTCTCTGTGTACCTCTTTGCAGGTGAAGATGCTTGTCTGTTTCTTTGTGATGCTTGTATTTTGCCCACAGGGAGGCTGGGAGCCATGTCAGAATCCTAGTCCCTCAGTAGGACCTGATCCTCTTGGAGCCTCTCTTTTCTCATCTCTAAACTGAGTACACTGGTCAGACCTCTTGTTTTCTTCATTGTTGTTTCTTTGTCTTTTTGCCGGCAAACAGATGAAACTGGACAGAGCTGAGAACAGGTCTCCAGAGTCGCAACGAGTCCCCATCACGTCCAGTGGGTCTCAGGCTTGCTGACCTGAGAGGCTGGCGCTGGCAGAGCCCAGGCCTGTCTCCCTCTCATGTTTCTACCTCTCACACATTCTCCTGCATTTCTCACGGTGTGACTGTCATTCTCTTTCCACGTGGGCTGACTCCGTCCTGACTCCCCTCATCTACCTGGTGGCAGACGGCTGCCAACAGCTCCATCACTTCAGACAGCTACCACCTATGACACCAAAGCACAAGCAGCTAAAGAGGAAAATAGATGAGTTACACCATATCAACATTTAAACTTCCGCACCACAAACAAGACCTTCAGGGAAGTGAAAAAACAGCCCAAGGAGTAAGAGAAAAGATTTGCAAAATCATATCATCAAGGAACCCATATCCAGCATATATAAAGAAGTCTTACAACTCAGTAGAAAAAAAGACAAATAAACCAATAGAAAACAGACAAAGAATTTAATGGAAATTTCTCCAAAGATGATACATAAGCAGCACATATATTTTCCAGGTGGTGCTAGTGGTAAAGGACCCACTTGCCAATGCAGGAGACTTAAGAGACATGAATTTGATCTCTGGATTGGGAAGATCCCCTGGAGGAGGGCATGGCAACCCACTCCAGTATTCTTGCCTGGAGAATTCCGTGGACAGAAGAGTCTGGTGGTCTACAGTCCATGGGGTCTCAAAGAGCTGGGCACAACTGAAGCAACTTAGCACAAGCAGCACATGAAAAGATGCCCAACATACAATCATTAGAAAAATACAAATCAAAACCTCAGTGAGAGTCTACTTCACACCCACTAGGATGTCTAGAATCAGAAGAAAAAGATCAGCATTGTTGTGGAGGTAGAGAGATTAAAACCATTACACATGGCTGGTAGAAATATAAAATAGTGTAGCCTCTTTGAAAAATGGCTTGGCAGTTCCTCAAAAAATTAAACAGAATTTCCATATGACCCAGCAGTTCTGCTCCTGAGTATATATTGAAGAGAAGTGAAAACACATGTCCCCACAAAGGCTTGTATATGAATATTCAACAACATTTTTTATAACAGCCAAAAAATAGAACCAACCCAAATACCCATCAGCTGATGAATAGATAAATAATATGTATTCCAGTCCACCATGGAATGTTATGCAGTGTGGAACCCTTTTGTAAGTACATGGGGACCTTGTGCCCCTGTAACATGACCGTGGCGAAGAACTGAGTTAGAGGGAGCAGTGGGTGTCCATGTGGGAAGATGATAGTGTGTGTATCAACAGAGACGTCAGGACGAAGATAAACAATTGCCTGTGAATCATTTGGTCCAGAGCCTGGCACACTATACACACCAGCTGCAGCGGTTCCATCAGTGTCGTGCTCCACCTGGAAGAACGGAGAAATACGGTTCACAAAACACAATCCCCTGATAAACTTAACCTCAAGGAACCCGAAGACCAGTCTGAGAGTATTAACTGATAATGCTAGTTGCCTGCTTGTATGAGAATCTTTACAGGTTTCTGTCTGTATCGTACTGTCATTACTTTCTCTTGTTGCTTCCTGCGGTATTAAATATTAAGAGTTTGCCAACAGAAGTGAATAACAAGATCATTTGAGGGGAGCAAGACAGGGATGAGCTTTCTGATGAACCTTTGTGTCTGACACTTGGAGCAAGAGTTAAGTATAGGTTTACTGAAGTGTAATTGATTTACAATATTAAATTCATTTCAGATGTACAGCATAGTGATTCAGTATTTTTATAGATTATACTATGAAGTTGTTTTAAAATATTAGCTACATGCTCTGTGCTGTACAATATATCCTTATAGTTCATTTTTATTCAACATCTCAGGCATCTCATCTGCCAAGTGAGCATTGCCTACTTCACAGTGTCCAAGAGATGAGGACAGGGAAAAAAGGAGAAATTTGTGTACCTAGAATAGTCACAAAGCCATAATTACTGTGGTGATAATTTCAATATCACAGCCTATGTGAGTAATATATGGATAATATATTACATATATGTACATGCATGCAGACTTTATTTTATTGCACTTTATGGACTTCTCAGACATTACTCATCTTCCTTGTGTTAATGTGGTATATCACATTCATTGGTTTGCAGATATTAAACCACCTTTACGTCTGTGAAATAAATCCCACTTGATCGTGATGTATGATCATTTTTATAATTGTTAAATTTAGTTTGCTAATATTTTGTTGAGGATTTTCGCATCTACTGATATATTCATCATAGATATTGGCTTGTAATTTTACTTTTTGTAGTGTCTTTATCTGGTTTTGGTATCAGAGTAGTGATGACCTCATAAAATGAATTTGGGAATATTCCTTCCTCTTCAATTTTTTGGAGTAGTTTGAGAAAAATAGGTATTAGCTGCTCTTTATATGTTTGGTAGAATTCACCCATGAAGTTGTCCAGTCCTGGACTTTGGTTTGCAAGGAGGTTTTTAAAATTCTTATTATTACTAATTCCATTTCACTACTAACGATTGATCTCTTCAGATTATTTGTTTCTTCCTGATTCAGTCTTAGAGGATTATATGTTTATAGACATTAATCTACTTTTTCTGTGTTGACCAATTTTTTTGGCATATAGCTGTTCACAGTATTGCTTTATTATTTTTTTTTTGTTTCTTTGAAATTGTTATAAACTTCTCCTTATTCTTACTTTGTTTACCTGAGTCCTCTCTCTCTCTCTTTTTTTTTTTCTTAGTGAGCCTGGCTAAAGTTTTGTAAATTTTGCTCATGTTTTCAAAAACAAATTCTTGGTTTGACTGATCTTTTCCTATTTTGGTTCTTCTCTGATCTCTATTTTATAGTAATTTCCTCCTGATTTTTATTATTTCCTTCTGTTGACAGGTTTGTTTATTCTTATTTTTTCTAATTTCTTAAATGGTAGATTAGGTTGCTTGATTTTTTTCTCATTTCTTGAGATAAACCTTTCTCATTCTAAAATTCCCTTTTAGAACTGATTTTGCTGTATCTCTTAGGTTTTTTTTTAGATTTTTGAAAGTTGCATTTTTATTTTTATTTCTCTCAAAGTACTTCATGATTTCCTCTTTATTTCTTCACTTAACCAGTTTTCTGTCGTGTGCTGTTAACTCCTGTGTGTTTGGTTCCCTGGTTTTTCCCTTTTAATTTGTTTCTAGTTTCATACTGTTGTAGTTGGAAAAAATGTTTGATATAATTTCTGTTCTCTTAAATCTGATTAGACTTGTTTAGTGGGTGCCGTGTGCTCTGTCTTTTCTACTGTTTTTGTGTGGAATGGCCTGTAGATATATATATTAAGTCCAGCTAGTTTAATATGTCATTTAAAACCACTAGTGCCCTATTAATTTTCTATCTGGATGACCTATTCATTGATGTAGTGGGATGTTATAATCCTCTACTATTATTATATTATTGTCAATTTATCCCTTTGTGTCTGTTACTATTTGCTTTAATTATTTAGTTGCACCTATATTAGGTGCATATATGTTAATATTATAGCCTCTTATGTTGATTCCGTTATCAGTAATGTAATACCTTTCTTTGTCTTTTGTTATAGGGTCTTTTTCAAAGCCTTTGTTATAGGGTCTTTTATTAGTATTGCTACCCCACATTTCTTTGGTTTCCATTTGCATGAAGTATCTTTTTCCATTCCCTCATTTTTGGTCTGTAAGTCTCTTTTAAGTAGCATATAGATGCTAATCCAGTCAGCCACTGTTTGTCTTTTGATTGGAGCATTTAATCCACTGAGATTTAAAGTAATTGGTGATAGTTATGTACTTGTTGCCATTTCGTTATTTGCTTTCCAGTTGTTTTGTTTTTCTTTTTTTTTTTTTCCTCTCAGTTTCTTCCCTTGTGGTTTGATGATTTTCTTTAGTGTTATACTTGCATGCATTTCTCTCTATTTTTTGTGTATTCATTGTACGATTTTTGATTTGTGGTTACCATGGCATTCATAAGTGTTGACCTATAACCGTAAGAGCTTATTTTAAACTGTCATTTAAGTTCAGACACATTCTGTAAGATCTACATTTTGTACTCCTCACACACAAATTTTGTGGTTTTGATGTCATATTTTACATTCGTCCCTTATCTGGTTGTTGTAGAGCTGATTTTACAATTTTGACTTTTAATCTTAGTACTAACTTATTTAAGTGGATGATTCATACCCTTTACTAGTAGTGGGACTTTGCCTTTCCTATAAATTACTACTTCTTGTAGCCTTTTCCACTTACAGAAGACCCTTTAACACTTATTTGGGGGCTGGTTTGATTCCCTGGTGGCTCAGAGGCTAAAGTGTCTGCCTGGAATGTGGGAGACCCGGGTTCGATCCCTGGGTCAGGAAGATCCCTCGGAGAAGATAATGGCAACCCACTCCAGTACTCCTGCCTGGAGAATCCCATGGAGGGAGGAGCCTGGTAGGCTGCAGTCCATGGGGTCTCCAAGAGTTGGACACGACTGAGCGAGTTCACTTTCACTTCACTTTAGTATTTATGAAGCTCTTAGTTTTTCCTTGTCTGCTGCTGCTGCTNATATTAGGTATATATTTTGTGTACACGCTTCCCTGGTGGCTCAGACCGTAAAGCATCGCCCTGCAATATGGGAGACCTGGCTTTGATCCCTGGGTTGGGAAGATCCTCTGGAGAAGGAAATGGCAACCCATTCCAGTATTCTTGGCTAGAAAATCCCATGGATGGAGGAGCCTGCTAGGCTACAGTCCATGGAGTCACAAAGAGTTGAACATGACTGAGCGACTAAACTTTTTTTTTTTTTTGAATTCACAAATTCATGTTGCTGGCTTATGTACTATTTTTTATGTGCAAAACAATACTGGCCAGTAAATATCCTTCATGCTGTCATTGCATGGATTTGGTATCAAGGGTGGGAGATTTTCCTCATTCGGAAGACTGGAATGCCAGGTTCCTTGAGTATGCATGTATTCAGATACTTTGACAAGTACTATATCATTGTTTGATATAGTTTTCACCAGGTAAACAAGTCCAACTTGTCACCACTACATAAGCAATACTACCAGTATCTAGAACTTCCATTCTGGGAGATAGTAGAGAACAGGGAAGCCCAGTGTCCCACAGTCCATGGGGTTGCAAAGAGTCAGACATGACTTACCTCCTGAACATCAACAACAGAACTTCCTTGCATTCCATTCATTGATCTTATGTTTCTCAAGGATAACCACTTTCTGATGTAAATGACATAGATTAGCTATGAATGTTTTTTAATCTTGATAAGAATTAGCTTTTTAACATCTGATATTTTAAATTCAATATTAGGTTTGTAGTTTTCAACCTAGCTGTGTTTAACAACAGTTAATTTCCATAGTTTAGTAAAAATGTTTCATGTGAATATGTCACAACTTATCTAAATAGGCACATGGATTGCTTCATTTTCTAACATGAATAATGCTTCTATAAGTAACTTTGCACATGCCTTTCGGATACATATATTTTTCTGTTAGTCTGTAGGGGAGGAATTGCTGAATCATAGAATCTGTGAAATAATTTTCCAGTATGGTTGAGCCAATTTGCATAAATTCAGTAGGCAGATTTTAAGTACTAATTCAACATAATGTTGAGTATTCTATATATTTTGGAGAAGGGAATGGAAATCCCGTATTCTTGCCTGGAGAATTCTATAGACAGAGGAGCCTGGTGGGCTACAGTCCACGAGGTCAAAAAGTGTCAGACATGACTGAAGGACTAGCACACACACATATTCTATATATTTACAATTCTGTATTACAATAAAAAATGTTTTTGAAGACTACTTAAGAATAGGTTCAGATTTACAGAAAAGTTTTCAATATAATGTTCAGAGTTCCCGTATACCCCATATCCAGTATTCTCCATTTTTACAGCCTGCATTATTACTACGGCATATTTGACAAGATTAATGAACCATTATTAATACATTTGTAATAATTAAAGTTCATACTTAAAATTTCCTCAGCTTTTACCCACTATTCTTTTCTTTCTTTCTTTTTCTCTTTTTTTCCACAAAATCCCATCTAGGATACCAAGTTATATTAAAAACTTTATGTCTCCTTAAGCTACTTCTTGTCTATGACTATTTCTCATACTTTATCATTGATGACTTTGAAAGTTTAAGGAGTGGTGGTCAAGTATTTTATAGAATGTCCATAAATTGATATTTCTCTGGTATTTTACCATGATTATACTGAAGTTGTATTTTAAAGAGAAGGATCACAGAAGTGAAGTGCGATTTTCATCATATATCAAATTGCATACTATTAGCATGGCTGAATTGCATTTCCATTTCATTTATTTGCTTGGTTATGGTGGTAAAATAAAACACATACCATAAAATATATCATTATTATAACTTTTTCCAATTTTATTGAGGTAATATTGGCAAATTAAAAGTTACATATATTAACGTAGTGTGATGTAGTTTTTAAAATATGTACAAATGTGATGATTTACTTACACTGTGAAATGCTTACCACAATCAAAGTAAGTAAATAACCCCATCTGGTAACTTTCTTTTTTATCTGTAGAGAACACAACATCTACATACACTCTTAGAAATTGTCAGTGTACATTATAGTGTTATTAATTATAATCACCATGCTGTATATTAAATCCCAAGAAGACAGTCATCTTATAGTTGAAACTTTGTACACTTTGAACATCATCTATTTCTCCAACACCCTTGCTCCTCAGAGCCAACATTTGACTCTCTGGCTGTATGAGTTTGACTTCTTTAGATTTCCCATATAAGTGAGATCATATAGTATTTGTATTTCTGTGTTTGGTATATTTCATTTAGCATAACTTCCTCCAAATTTACCCACGTTGTCACAAATGGCAGAATCACTTTCCTCTAAAAGCTGAATAACATTGCACTATTTATGTTGCTCAGCCGCTAAGTCATGTCTGACTCTTTGCAACTTCATGGATTGCAGGCTCCACTGTCCTTCACTATATCCCAGAGTTTGCTCAAATTCATGTCCACTGAGTTGGTGATGGTATCTAACCATCTCATCCTCTGATGTCCCCTTCTCCTCTTTCCCTCAGTCTTCCCCAGGGTCAGGGTCTTTTCCAGTGAGTCAGCTCTTTACACCCCGTGGGCAAAGTATTGGAGCTTCAGTTTTAGCATCAGTCCTCCCAATGAATATTCAGGGTTGCTTTCCTTTAGGATTGTCTGCTTTGACTTCATTGATGTCCAAGGGGCTCTTGGAACTCTCAATGGTGTTCTCCAGCACCACAATTTGAAAGCATCAATTCTTCGGTGCTCAGTCTTCTTTATGGTCCAGCTCTCACTGACTGACCCCAATAAATGACTGCTGGGAAGACCATGGCTTTTGCTATATGTCCTTTGTCTACAAAGTGATGTCTCTGCTTTTAGATATGCCCTCTAGGTTAGATTTCCTTCCAAGGTACAAGTGTTTTTTATGACTGCAGTCACCGTCTGCAGTCATTTTGAAGCACCCCCAGCAAAAGTAACTCTGTCACTGCTTCTACTATTTCCCCTTCTGTTCGCCATGAAGTGATGGGGCCAGATGCCATGGTTAGTTTCTTTCATGTTGAGTTTCAAGTTGGCTTTTTCATTCTCTTCTNAGTTAAGTATAGGTTTACTGAAGTGTAATTGATTTACAATATTAAATTCATTTCAGATGTACAGCATAGTGATTCAGTATTTTTATAGATTATACTATGAAGTTGTTTTAAAATATTAGCTACATGCTCTGTGCTGTACAATATATCCTTATAGTTCATTTTTATTCAACATCTCAGGCATCTCATCTGCCAAGTGAGCATTGCCTACTTCACAGTGTCCAAGAGATGAGGACAGGGAAAAAAGGAGAAATTTGTGTACCTAGAATAGTCACAAAGCCATAATTACTGTGGTGATAATTTCAATATCACAGCCTATGTGAGTAATATATGGATAATATATTACATATATGTACATGCATGCAGACTTTATTTTATTGCACTTTATGGACTTCTCAGACATTACTCATCTTCCTTGTGTTAATGTGGTATATCACATTCATTGGTTTGCAGATATTAAACCACCTTTACGTCTGTGAAATAAATCCCACTTGATCGTGATGTATGATCATTTTTATAATTGTTAAATTTAGTTTGCTAATATTTTGTTGAGGATTTTCGCATCTACTGATATATTCATCATAGATATTGGCTTGTAATTTTACTTTTTGTAGTGTCTTTATCTGGTTTTGGTATCAGAGTAGTGATGACCTCATAAAATGAATTTGGGAATATTCCTTCCTCTTCAATTTTTTGGAGTAGTTTGAGAAAAATAGGTATTAGCTGCTCTTTATATGTTTGGTAGAATTCACCCATGAAGTTGTCCAGTCCTGGACTTTGGTTTGCAAGGAGGTTTTTAAAATTCTTATTATTACTAATTCCATTTCACTACTAACGATTGATCTCTTCAGATTATTTGTTTCTTCCTGATTCAGTCTTAGAGGATTATATGTTTATAGACATTAATCTACTTTTTCTGTGTTGACCAATTTTTTTGGCATATAGCTGTTCACAGTATTACTTTATTATTTTTTTTTGTTTCTTTGAAATTGTTATAACTTCTCCTTATTCTTACTTTGTTTACCTGAGTCCTCTCTCTCTCTCTCTTTTTTTTTTTTTCTTCTTAGTGAGCCTGGCTAAAGTTTTGTAAATTTTGCTCATGTTTTCAAAAACAAATTCTTGGTTTGACTGATCTTTTCCTATTTTGGTTCTTCTATTTTATAGTAATTTTTGGTCTCTATTTTATAGTAATTTCCTCCTGATTTTTATTATTTCCTTCTGCTGACAGGCTTGTTTATTCTTATTTTTCTGATTTCTTAAATGGTAGATTAGGTTGCTTGATTTTTTTCTCATTTCTTGAGATAAACCTTTCTCATTCTAAAATTCCCTTTTAGAACTGATTTTGCTGTATCTCTTAGGTTTTTTTTTAGATTTTTGAAAGTTGCATTTTTATTTTTATTTCTCTCAAAGTACTTCATGATTTCCTCTTTATTTCTTCACTTAACCAGTTTTCTGTCGTGTGCTGTTAACTCCTGTGTGTTTGGTTCCCTGGTTTTTCCCTTTTAATTTGTTTCTAGTTTCATACTGTTGTAGTTGGAAAAAATGTTTGATATAATTTCTGTTCTCTTAAATCTGATTAGACTTGTTTAGTGGGTGCCGTGTGCTCTGTCTTTTCTACTGTTTTTGTGTGGAATGGCCTGTAGATATATATATTAAGTCCAGCTAGTTTAATATGTCATTTAAAACCACTAGTGCCCTATTAATTTTCTATCTGGATGACCTATTCATTGATGTAGTGGGATGTTATAATCCTCTACTATTATTATATTATTGTCAATTTATCCCTTTGTGTCTGTTACTATTTGCTTTAATTATTTAGTTGCACCTATATTAGGTGCATATATGTTAATATTATAGCCTCTTATGTTGATTCCGTTATCAGTAATGTAATACCTTTCTTTGTCTTTTGTTATAGGGTCTTTTTCAAAGCCTTTGTTATAGGGTCTTTTATTAGTATTGCTACCCCACATTTCTTTGGTTTCCATTTGCATGAAGTATCTTTTTCCATTCCCTCATTTTTGGTCTGTAAGTCTCTTTTAAGTAGCATATAGATGCTAATCCAGTCAGCCACTGTTTGTCTTTTGATTGGAGCATTTAATCCACTGAGATTTAAAGTAATTGGTGATAGTTATGTACTTGTTGCCATTTCGTTATTTGCTTTCCAGTTGTTTTGTTTTTCTTTGTTCTTTTTTCCTCTCAGTTTCTTCCCTTGTGGTTTGATGATTTTCTTTAGTGTTATACTTGCATGCATTTCTCTCTATTTTTTGTGTATTCATTGTACGATTTTTGATTTGTGGTTACCATGGCATTTATAAGTGTTGACCTATAACCGTAAGAGCTTATTTTAAACTGTCATTTAAGTTCAGACACATTCTATAAGATCTACATTTTGTACTCCTCACACACAAATTTTGTGGTTTTGATGTCATATTTTACATTCGTCCCTTATCTGGTTGTTGTAGAGCTGATTTTACAATTTTGACTTTTAATCTTAGTACTAACTTATT
>SJYW01052650.1:886427-904129 GCA_006410735.1 Raphicerus campestris | reverse complement strand
AGTCTGAAATTAAGGTGTTGGCAGGGCTGATTTCTCCTGAGGTCTCTCTCCTTGGCTTGTAGATGACTGTCTACTCCCTAAGTCCTCACAGAGGCTTCCCTGTGTGTGTCCTAATTTCCTCCTATCAGGGCACCAGTTGTATTGGATTAGGGCCCAGTCTACTGACTTCGTTTTCTCTTAATCACCTCTTCAGAGGCCCTGTTTCTAAACACAGTCACATTCTGATGTCCTAGGGGTTCCGACTTTGACATATGAATTTGGAGCGGGTGGAGTGGGGTGGGGGAGGGATACAATTCAGCCCATAACAGCTAGGCACCCTGCTTTCAGGTTTGTTATTGCCGGAAGAAATATCAATAACCTGAGATATGCAGATGACACCACCCTTATGGCAGAAAGTGAAGAGGAGCTAAAAAGCCTCTGATGAAAGTGAAAGAAGAGAGTGAAAAAGTTGGCTTAAAGATCAACATTCAGAAAATGAAGATCATGGCATCTGGTCCCATCACCTCATGGGAAATAGATGGGGAAACAGTGGAAACAGTGGCAGACTTTATTTGGGGGGCTCCAAAATTACTGCAGATGGTGATTGCAGCCATGAAATTAAAAGACACTTACTCCTTGTAAGGAAAGTTATGACCAACCTAGACAGCATATTCAAAAGCAGAGACATTACTTTGCCAACAAAGGTCCGTCTAGACAAGGCTATGGTTTTTCCTGTGGTCATGTGTGGATGTGAGAGTTGGAAGAATTGCTTTTGAACTGTGGTGTTGGAGAAGACTCTTGAGAGCCCTTTGAACTACAAGGAGATCCAACCAGTTCATCCTAAAAGGAGATCAGTCCTGTGTGTTCATTGGAAGGACTGATGCTAAAGCTGAAATGCCAATACTTTGGCCACCTGACGTGAAGAGTTGACTCAGGAAAAGTTGACTTGGAAAAGACCCTGATGCTGGGAGGGATTGGGGGCAGGAGAAGGGGACGACAGAGGATGAGATGGCTGGATGGCATCACCAACTCGATAGATGTGAGTCTGAGTGAAGTCTGGGAGTTGGTGATGGACAGGGAGGCCTGGCATCCTGTGATTCATGGAGTTGCAAAGAGTCAGACATGACTGAGCAACTGAACTGAACTGAAAAATACTTTTAATATTGTAATACATTATTAAATTATATCTCTTTATATATTACATATGTAATGCATATGTAATACACGCTAAGTCACTTTAGTTGTGTCTGACTCTGTGCGACCCCATGCACTATAGCCCACCAGGCTCCTTTGTCCATGGGGTTTCCCAGACAAGAATACTGGAGTGGGGCACCATGCCCTTCTCCAGACGATCTTTCCAACACAGAGATCAACCCCGCATCCCCTGCAGCTCCTCCATTACAGGCAGATTCTTCACTGCTGAGCCACCAGGGAAGACCATATGTTATATATATTACATACTGTATATTCATTTTGTTTGTATTACATATGCATGCGTGCATGCTAAGTCACTTCAGTCGACTCTGTGTGACTATCGACAGTAGCCTGCCAGGCTCCTCTGTCCATGGGATTCTTAAGCTAAGAATACTGGAGCAGGTTGCCCTGCCCTCCTCCAGGGGGTCTTCCCGACCCAGGGATGGAGCTGTCTATTCAGTCTACTTCATCTGCAGGTGGGTTTTTAACATTAAGGCCACCTGGGAAGCCCACATAATATATATTAAAAATAAATATGTGCATTAGAAGTTTTCATTGCTTTCTAAAAATTAAATCACCTATGTTGTTTTTACTCCCATAATGATGAACCTGTGGTTCAAAGGTCTTCACTCTTCACCCCACCACCATGTTGGCAAGCATCAATGGTGCGCTCAAATTAATAGAAAGCCCAGACCCAGTCACTCTTAGGAAAGCCGCGCAAGTTCCCGTATCTAAAGATATGGAAGAAAGTTAGTGAGTTCAGAACACAAGCAGGGCAGCTGGCGGTCATCTGCAGAGGCCCAGTCAGGCTCCTGACTCACCAAATGGGGAGTNATATTATGTGCATTAGAAGTTTTCATTGCTTTCTAAAAATTAAATCACCTATGTTGTTTTTACTCCCATAATGATGAACCTGTGGTTCAAAGGTCTTCACTCTTCACCCCACCACCATGTTGGCAAGCATCAATGGTGCGCTCAAATTAATAGAAAGCCCAGACCCAGTCACTCTTAGGAAAGCCGCGCAAGTTCCCGTATCTAAAGATATGGAAGAAAGTTAGTGAGTTCAGAACACAAGCAGGGCAGCTGGCGGTCATCTGCAGAGGCCCAGTCAGGCTCCTGACTCACCAAATGGGGAGTTGCAGATGGTAAGGCCAGGGTGGTAAGCGCCACCCCGGACATCCTCAAGCCCAGTGGCAGGGACTCTCTCCTCCCTCCCGACTCCCCCTTCCCCACCCCTGCTCCCTGCAAGGCTGGAAGAGTTCTGCTGCTTGGCTAGCCTGGGGTGACACAAGAAGCTTCACTGAGCCTGGGGTGGCCTCATTAATCCTGCAGTTAGACAATAGCAACCTGCCTACAATGGAGCACCCTCGTTCCCCAGGCAAATGGAGTCCTGTCCAATAATACACCCTTAATTCAGAGCCTCTGAGAGGGAACAAAGGCAGGGACAGGTGTCCTGGGCAGTCAGGCTAACTGGTCCCTAGACCCACCTTGGGTCCCACCCTGCCATCTTAAACTGTGGTCTACCCAGTCTAAAGACTTAAGGATGACAAATGCCTCCAAAGTCATCTTACTAAGCAATCAGTTCATTGCAAACAAATGTCATTAGAAAGATCCTGTATATATGGCTTTATGCCTCCATATATCAGAGACTTTATGCAAAATACGCCATTACCAGGGGCTTCCCTGGTGGCTCAGATAGTAAAGCATCTGCCTGCAACAAGGAAGACCTAGGTTCGATCCCTGGGTTGAGAAGATCCCCTGCAGAAGGAAATGGCAAACCACTCCAGTACTCTTGCCTGGAAAATCCCATGGATGGAGGAGCCTGGTAAGCTACAGTCCATGGGGTCGCAAAGAGTCAGATATGACTGAGCAACTTCACTTTCACTTCACTACTAATATCCCAAATATGACCTGAAAAGAACAATCCTCTGCTAAAAGTAGGCGTGGTGCTCAGCTTTGCCTCTTTGTGACCCCATGGACTATAGCCCACCAGGCTCCTCTGTCCATATGATTTTTCAGACAAGAGTACTAGAGTGGGTTGCCATTTCCTTCTCCAGGGGATCTTAGGATTCTCTGCTAAAAGTGTACTTGGTTTACCATAAGGTTACTTGTACTTACTGGGCACATCAGGACATTGGACATAGAGCTTAATTGTTATAAAAGATGAAAAGCTAGGGAACTTCCTGGTGATTGAGTGGTTAAGAATCCACTTTTCAAGGCAGGGGACAAGGGTTCCATTCCTGGTTGGGGAACTGGATCCCACAGGGCAGCTAAACCCACCTGCCACAACAAAGATCCCATGTGCTGCAAATAAGACCCAACACAGCCCAAAACATAAATAAATTAATAAAAAAGATGAAAAACTAGAGCCTGGGTCCAGACGCAGGCCTGCTGCTGCTGCTGCTAAGCTGCTTTAGTCGTGTCCGACTCTGTGCGACCCCATAGACAGCAGCCCAATAGGCTCCTCTGTCCCTGGGATTCTCCAGGCAAGAGTACTGGAGTGGGTTGCCATTTCCTTCTCCAATGCATGAAAGTGAAGTCACTCAATCGTGCCTGACTCTTAGTGACCCCGTGGACTGCAGCCTACCAGGGTGGACTGCAGCCTACCAGGCTCCTCCGTCCATGGGATTTTCCAAGCAAGAGTATTGGAGTGGGTTGCCATTTTCTTTCCAAACCCTCAGGGCTGTGGGATGAGGGGCAGTTCCAACGAAATGAGAGGGGAGTGCTGAATCAAGGTTCGTTCACTCCGCCGTTCATTCTAGACCCCAGAAGTCAGCTAGGACCCCTGTGCCAGGTCCCTGTGTGATGGGCTCAGGCCCGTCACAGTCGTGACCTTTGAGATCAGCCTACTGGGCCTGCATCCTTAGATTTCTCTGAGCTCTGTCAGAGCAATCTGCTCACACCAAAAAAGTCCTGTGAGCATTTCAGAAAGAATCATGACAGAAGATGAAGGGCTCAATTGTTCCATCACAAAATCCACAGCAAACAGCCTCACAACATGTGCTTTGAGATACTGATTCTCCAGTGCCCTGCAGGGGGGCGGGGTTGGAGGGTTCCTCTCTGATGTCTGAGTGAGCCCTGTCTCCCCACTTCTCACATACTGTGCACACCCCACTGGAGCCCCATCTTCCATCCTGGAGCTCCCTCACCTCCAGGCTACCTCGAAGCCCATCCAGCTCCACAGTGGCACTCCCAGAGAAAGCCAGCTCTCCCCAGCCCCCAGGCCACCTGCCACTCCCCACCCCATCTGGGGGCTCACCCAAGTGAAGTGAAGTGAAAGTTGCTCAGTCGTGTCTGACTCTTTGTGACCCCATGGACTATCAGCCCATAGAATTCTCCAGGCCAGAATACTGGAGTGGGTAAGCTGTTCCCTTCTGCAGGGTACCTTCCCAACCCAGGGATCGAACCCAGGTTTCCCGCATTGCAGGTGGGTTCTTTACCAGCTGAGCCACCAGAGAAGCCCCCAGGGGGCTCATCCAAACCTTCTCTCTAAAGATCAGCTTAGTTTATATACATGCAGCTTTTACATTTTCTGTTCTCTTAACAACCCATTTAACCATCAGATGTCTTCTACATTGTGGTCACAAAGGGGACTCTGGAGCCAAACCCTAAAGTTAGAATCCTGGCTTGACTACTTACTGTGTGACTTTGAGCCAATTACTTAACCTCTCTAGGCCTTTGTTTTCTCATCTGTAAAATGAGGAGGGTGATAACAGTATCTGACTCTTCTTTTAAATTACATTTTTTAGTTAATTTTTGAAAAGTTTTAGACCATTATCTAAGATTACTTTCCACTTACAGTTAGTACACAGTCTATTTCCTGTGTTGTATAAAACATCACACATCTTCGAACCTATCTTACACCCCCTCCCCAGCAGTTCCTGACTCTTTGGGTTGAAGTGAGGGGAGGACTTAGCACGTGACAGGCTCACGCAGCAAGGCCCACACGGAGTAAGAGTGTCTGGAGAGCGCTGTGTGGCAGGCACACAGCAGAGGGGCAAGTCAGTACTCAATGTGGTGTTAGCTATGTTCCTGCAAGTGTGGCATTCCCTGGGCTTTACGACTCAAAAGAAATGCACAACCTAAAAATTGAAGATTATGTTTCATTTGGGGTTCCCCAGTGGCTCAGCAGTAAAGACTCTGCCTGCAATGCAGGAGATGCTGGTTCAATCCCTGGGTCAGGAAGGTCCCCTGGAGGAGGGCATGGCAACCCACTCCAGCATTCTTGCCTGGAGAATTCCATGGACAGAGGAGCCTAGCAGGCTACAGTCTGAGAGATCACAAAGAGTCGGACATGACTGAAGCAACTTAGTACGCACACATAGGAAGTACAGCTTGCTACTGCCCAGCTGGAAACAGGCCCAGCATTTGAGGAGAACAAAGCTTTCCCTCTTTAAAAAAATAATAAGGCATTCCAAATACAAAATAGGGACTAGCCTTTCCAAGTGGGGAGGGCCCTGAAAATTCAAGTTCACTAGCCTTATTGGTGCAAATAATCAATAATCAGTCTCTAATAAGGAACAGAAGAAAGTTTTATTTGAGCCAAACTGAGAGTGGTAGCCCTGGACGCAACTTTTTGGCAGCTCTGAGAAATTGATGTGTAGAATCATGGTCGTCAGCAAATTCATACCTTATCAGAACAAAGAACATACATCTAGCGTGACAAGGAACATTCCTTTGAGGTTGCAAAAGAGACAACTTTTTACAGAATTGTGTAAATCTGGAGAAATGTTTCATTTCTGCAACTAATCAGTGAACTAGAATGGATGCTAAATTTTTCATGTCAGAAGCTCAAGTCTGCTTTGGATCCATAAATTCTCATTGCCAGTATAACTTTAGTTCAACAAAAGGATTGTACTGTATGAAGAGCTGATGAAAAAATCCCCCTATAACATTTTTTAAAGAAAATCTTCGTTTGCATAAAGAAAAAGTCTTGAGTAAACTATAAATTTTTTATTTAATTTCTTTTTAAAAAGAGACTGCTTACTACGTATACAGTGAGCTGCCTGGGCCGTAATGTCTGGGAAGGGAATCTTGTCTTCAAGGGAGTGTTAACATGGACACATAGGAAGGGAGTCATTTATCCTCTCACCAAACTGGATATTCTTGACCTTAATGGTTAGAGATGTGCTGTGTATGTTTGACAGGCCTTGAGTCAGGCCGTTCTAGTTCATACAAAATTCAAGCCAAACCACATATTAATATAAGACAGAATGACTTCCCATAATCCAATATTTGAACATTTTCACCATCAGCCTTGAGGTAAAGTCTCTTCTGATTACATCCTAATACATTCACATCACATACACTGTGCACGTGCACGCACACACACACCCCCTACNAAGTCACTCAATCGTGCCTGACTCTTAGTGACCCCGTGGACTGCAGCCTACCAGGGTGGACTGCAGCCTACCAGGCTCCTCCGTCCATGGGATTTTCCAAGCAAGAGTATTGGAGTGGGTTGCCATTTTCTTTCCAAACCCTCAGGGCTGTGGGATGAGGGGCAGTTCCAACGAAATGAGAGGGGAGTGCTGAATCAAGGTTCGTTCACTCCGCCGTTCATTCTAGACCCCAGAAGTCAGCTAGGACCCCTGTGCCAGGTCCCTGTGTGATGGGCTCAGGCCCGTCACAGTCGTGACCTTTGAGATCAGCCTACTGGGCCTGCATCCTTAGATTTCTCTGAGCTCTGTCAGAGCAATCTGCTCACACCAAAAAAGTCCTGTGAGCATTTCAGAAAGAATCATGACAGAAGATGAAGGGCTCAATTGTTCCATCACAAAATCCACAGCAAACAGCCTCACAACATGTGCTTTGAGATACTGATTCTCCAGTGCCCTGCAGGGGGGCGGGGTTGGAGGGTTCCTCTCTGATGTCCGAGTGAGCCCTGTCTCCCCACTTCTCACATACTGTGCACACCCCACTGGAGCCCCATCTTCCATCCTGGAGCTCCCTCACCTCCAGGCTACCTCGAAGCCCATCCAGCTCCACAGTGGCACTCCCAGAGAAAGCCAGCTCTCCCCAGCCCCCAGGCCACCTGCCACTCCCCACCCCATCTGGGGGCTCACCCAAGTGAAGTGAAGTGAAAGTTGCTCAGTCGTGTCTGACTCTTTGTGACCCCATGGACTATCAGCCCATAGAATTCTCCAGGCCAGAATACTGGAGTGGGTAAGCTGTTCCCTTCTGCAGGGTACCTTCCCAACCCAGGGATCGAACCCAGGTTTCCCGCATTGCAGGTGGGTTCTTTACCAGCTGAGCCACCAGAGAAGCCCCCAGGGGGCTCATCCAAACCTTCTCTCTAAAGATCAGCTTAGTTTATATACATGCAGCTTTTACATTTTCTGTTCTCTTAACAACCCATTTAACCATCAGATGTCTTCTACATTGTGGTCACAAAGGGGACTCTGGAGCCAAACCCTAAAGTTAGAATCCTGGCTTGACTACTTACTGTGTGACTTTGAGCCAATTACTTAACCTCTCTAGGCCTTTGTTTTCTCATCTGTAAAATGAGGAGGGTGATAACAGTATCTGACTCTTCTTTTAAATTACATTTTTTAGTTAATTTTTGAAAAGTTTTAGACCATTATCTAAGATTACTTTCCACTTACAGTTAGTACACAGTCTATTTCCTGTGTTGTATAAAACATCACACATCTTCGAACCTATCTTACACCCCCTCCCCAGCAGTTCCTGACTCTTTGGGTTGAAGTGAGGGGAGGACTTAGCACGTGACAGGCTCACGCAGCAAGGCCCACACGGAGTAAGAGTGTCTGGAGAGCGCTGTGTGGCAGGCACACAGCAGAGGGGCAAGTCAGTACTCAATGTGGTGTTAGCTATGTTCCTGCAAGTGTGGCATTCCCTGGGCTTTACGACTCAAAAGAAATGCACAACCTAAAAATTGAAGATTATGTTTCATTTGGGGTTCCCCAGTGGCTCAGCAGTAAAGACTCTGCCTGCAATGCAGGAGATGCTGGTTCAATCCCTGGGTCAGGAAGGTCCCCTGGAGGAGGGCATGGCAACCCACTCCAGCATTCTTGCCTGGAGAATTCCATGGACAGAGGAGCCTAGCAGGCTACAGTCTGAGAGATCACAAAGAGTCGGACATGACTGAAGCAACTTAGTACGCACACATAGGAAGTACAGCTTGCTACTGCCCAGCTGGAAACAGGCCCAGCATTTGAGGAGAACAAAGCTTTCCCTCTTTAAAAAAATAATAAGGCATTCCAAATACAAAATAGGGACTAGCCTTTCCAAGTGGGGAGGGCCCTGAAAATTCAAGTTCACTAGCCTTATTGGTGCAAATAATCAATAATCAGTCTCTAATAAGGAACAGAAGAAAGTTTTATTTGAGCCAAACTGAGAGTGGTAGCCCTGGACGCAACTTTTTGGCAGCTCTGAGAAATTGATGTGTAGAATCATGGTCGTCAGCAAATTCATACCTTATCAGAACAAAGAACATACATCTAGCGTGACAAGGAACATTCCTTTGAGGTTGCAAAAGAGACAACTTTTTACAGAATTGTGTAAATCTGGAGAAATGTTTCATTTCTGCAACTAATCAGTGAACTAGAATGGATGCTAAATTTTTCATGTCAGAAGCTCAAGTCTGCTTTGGATCCATAAATTCTCATTGCCAGTATAACTTTAGTTCAACAAAAGGATTGTACTGTATGAAGAGCTGATAAAAAAAATCCCCCTATAACATTTTTTAAAGAAAATCTTCGTTTGCATAAAGAAAAAGTCTTGAGTAAACTATAAATTTTTTATTTAATTTTTTTTTAAAAAGAGACTGCTTACTACGTATACAGTGAGCTGCCTGGGCCGTAATGTCTGGGAAGGGAATCTTGTCTTCAAGGGAGTGTTAACATGGACACATAGGAAGGGAGTCATTTATCCTCTCACCAAACTGGATATTCTTGACCTTAATGGTTAGAGATGTGCTGTGTATGTTTGACAGGCCTTGAGTCAGGCCGTTCTAGTTCATACAAAATTCAAGCCAAACCACATATTAATATAAGACAGAATGACTTCCCATAATCCAATATTTGAACATTTTCACCATCAGCCTTGAGGTAAAGTCTCTTCTGATTACATCCTAATACATTCACATCACATACACTGTGCACGTGCACGCACACACACACCCCCTACACCATCCACCACATATACATACACACATACTGCTACACACCATATACCACACACACACACACACACACACACACACACACAAAATACACACACCACACACCCCATTCACCACACACACATACACACACCACACACACCATTCACTACATGCACACACATACTCTCCTACACCACATACCACACACACACACACACACCCCATTCACCACACACACATACACACATAAAATACACACACTACACACACCATTCACCCCACATACATACACGCATATACTCTCACACACCATATACCACACACATACCATACCACACATAAAATACACCACATACACCATTCACCACACACACATACCCACATATTTCCACATGCCATTTATGACACACACACACCATTCACCACGCATTCATACACACATAAAATACACACACCACATACACCATTCACTACATGCACACACATACTCCCCTGCACCATATACCACACACACATACATACATATACTCCCACACACCATATACCAAACACACAGCATACCACACATAAAATACACACACCACACACACCATTCACCACATATACATACACACATATTCCCACATGCCATTAACCTCACACACACACACACACCACACACCACTCACTGCATGTACACCATACACTGCACACTTCAAACAAGTCAATACTTATCCTTACTATGTACAATGTACTCTGCTATTTTCCACTCCGTTTCTTCTTTTTTTTTTCCTGATGTTATCTGAGACTCACTAAACTGATTTCACAACCCACGAATAGGTCCTGAACCAGACTTTGGAAAAACAAACTTGGAAGGAAGCAGAGGAAACCCACAGGTTGCCGTGAGGTGAACATCGATCTGCTGGCTGGCTGGGCTCCCAGGGCAGCCTGGGACACGGCTGTGGCACACGGGCACCCCCCTCCCCACCATGGCTGCCCCAGCCGAGAAAGGGCAGGGGCAGAGCCCCCCAGCTGACCAGGACAGTTGGTGGCGGGTGGGGGGGGTGCCCTTCATCATGTTTGCCTGCTTTGTATACTCCCCTATTTTTGTTTTTATCACCCTCTCACACAAAGCAGCCTGTGGGTTTCCTTTGGGGGTGCCCCTGTGGCTCAGCAATTAAAGAATCCGCCTGCAGCGCAGGAGACATAGGAGACAGAGGTTCAGTCCTTGGGTGGGAAAGATCCCCTGGAGGAGGAAAATGGCAACCCACTCCAGTATTCTTGCCTGGAGAATTCCATGGACAGAGGAGCCTGGCGGGCTAGAGTCCACGGGGTCGCGAGGGTTGGACATGACTGAGGGACTAAGCATGCACGCCTGTGGGTTGCCTTTGCCTTCCTTCAAATCAGTGTTTTACAGATTATAGCCCGGAGTCAATTAGCAGATCATGAAATCACTTTAGTGAGTCTCTGGCAGTAGAAAAGAAGAAATGGAATAGAATAACACATTTCCCACATAGTAAGGATAAGTTCTGACTGGTTTGAGGTGTTTCTACTATGAATATAACTTTTCTTCAGACCAGCTATGAAATAAGTGAAACTATAAATGCAGGAGAGAGACAATCATTCACATCCAGTGATTCAGACATAGAAAGGGGAGCAACTCTGGAAACTACAGCCTGAAAAGTAAAGAGAATATCCAACGCCCACAGCTGTAACTAAATCTGCCAGATGATGACTCAGCGAGAGCACAGTAGTTTGATCTTGGAATGATTTTTTTTCCTAGAAAATATTCAGTCCAATGGATGATTCTGAAACAGGAGGGAAGCGGGCAGGATACAACCTTTGAAAGACTGACACAGCCCTAGGATATAACATTAAACTAGCTAGAGCCAAATGGGCCCAAGACAGTGGATGAGTCAACTTCCACTAGACCATGAGCCTCAGTATATGCTCACTGTAACACATCAGCAAGCTAGATGACAGACCCACAGGCACCATAACAGTTCCAAAGTCGGCCATCAAAGACCAAAAAGTGGGCAGTGACCCAATTCCTGGAAATCTCCACCCCGTCCCCAAAAGAGCTGGAATAATCCTCCCACTCATTAGCCTATGAAGTTGCAAGTAGTGCAAGCGTAAGTCGCTCAGAAGTGTCTGACAGAGGAGGCTAGGCTCCTCTGTCCATGGATTCCCCAGGCAAGAATACTGGAGTGGGTTGCCATTCCCTTCTCCAGGGGATCTTTCCAACCCAGGGGTCAAAAGCAGGTCTCCTGCATTGCAGGTGGATTCTTGCTAGCAGGGAAGCCCTGAGGGGGAAGCACGGAGCCTGTGAAGTTACCCAGCCCATAAAAGCTAACCACACCATATTTCAAGGCCGCTCTCACCTTCTGATATGTCCCCAACTCTGTCTATGGGGTGTGCTTCTCTCTAAACAAACCCACTTCTTGCCTATCTCTTTGTCTCTCACTGGATTCTATGGTAAGACATCAAGCACCTGAGCTTCATTAAGGCCTGAAACCAGGTGTGTGATCTCAGTTGGAAGACTGTGGGTTCTGGCTGAGTTCAGGTCTTCGCCATGTGGGTTTGAGTCCTAAACTGAGTTCTGGCTGGGTTTGAGTCCCCGCTCATGAGTTGAAGTCCCAATCTGAGGTGAACGGTGTCAATGCCTCCTGTTTCCAACGGACCTAAGTAGAACTGGGCTCACAGTAATGGGATGATTCATGCTTCACAGAGCGACTCAAAAGCCCACAGGCCAAGGTCATTCTTTGCTCCTCTTAGATGCCTGTTCAGGCAGCCAGCCACTGCTCAAAACACATAGGAATTCCACCCCTGGAATTTCCCTCAACGCTTAGAGAACTCCTGATACTCTGCCTGGGTTGACATGGTTTCTGGGACTGATCCTGTCTCTACCTATTGCCCCAGGGCAAGTGGGCTAGAGTCCAGCTTTCTTCTGTAGATAACGCCTAACAAAGATGGTCAAGCCCTTTTCTCCCAACCTCCACTCTCATGATGGAAAAATGAGCTCACAGGTCAAAACAGCAAAAGACATTTGATAAGCACAACGATTTCCAAAACAAACACTGGATTACAGATTCCGTCAGAAACAGAGATGTTGTTAAAATCCAAAAAGTTAGGTTTGGAAGGCATCACCTACTCAAACGGACATCAGTTTGAGCAAACTCAGGGAGATAGTGAAAGACAAGAAGGAGCCTGGCNATCTTTGCTTCATTGACTACACTAAAGCCTTTAACTGTGTGGATCGCAACAAACTGTGGAAAATTCTTCAAGAGATGGGAGTACCAGACCACTTTGCCTGCCTCCTGAGAAACCTGTATGTTGGTCAAAAAGCAACAGTTAGAATTGTACATGGAACAACTGATTGGTTCTAACATGGAAAAGGAGTACATCAAGACTGAACGTTGTCACCCTGCTTATTTAACTTATATGCAAAAGTACATTATGCCAAATTTGGAGCTGGATGACTCACCAGCTGGAATTAAGACTGATGGTGATTGATAAGATTTCTCATATCAATAATCTCAGATATACAGATGACACCACCCTTATGGCAGAAAGCAAAAGAAACTAAAGAGCCTCTTAATAAAGGTGCAAGAGGAGAGAGAAAAAGCTGGCTTAAAATTCAGCATTCAAAAAATTAAGATCATGACATCTGATCTCATCACTTCTTGGCAAATAGAAGGGGTAAAGTGAAAACAGTGACAGATTTTATTTTCCTGGACTCTAAAATCACTGCGGATTGTGCACTGCAGTCCTGGAATTAAAAGATGCTTACTCCTTGGAAGATAAGCTATGACAAACCTAGACAGTGTATTAAAAAGCAGGGACATCACCTTGCCCACAAAGGTCCATCTAGTCAAAGCTATGGTTTTTCCAGTAGTCATATATGGATATCAGAGTTGTATCATAAAGAAGATTAAGCACTGAAGAATTGATGCTTTTGAATTGGTGCTGGAGAAGACTCTCGGGAATCCCTTAGACTGCAAGGAGATCGAGCCAGTCAATCCTAAAGGAAATCAACCCTGAATATTCATTAGAAGGACTGGACTGATACTGAAGCTGAAGTTCCAATATTTTGTCCACCTAATGAGAGGAGCCAACTCATTGGAAAATGCCCTGATGCTGCTAATGATTGAGGGCAGAAGGAGAAGGTGGATTGAATCTGCCTACAATGCAGGAGACCCTGATTAGATTCCTGGGTTGGGAAGATCTGCTGGAGAAGGGGAAAAGCTAGCCATTTCAGTATTCTGGCCTGGAGAACTAATCCATGGGATCCCAGAGTCAGACAGGACTGAGTAACTTTCACTTTCATTTTGGAACTCCCCAGGTGGCACTAGTGGTAGAGAATCTGTCTGCAATGCAGGAGACTTGGGTTCAATCCCTGGGTCGGGAAGATCCCCTGGAGAAGGAAATGGCAACCCACTCCAGTATTCTTGCCTGGAGAATCCCATGGACAGAGGAGCCTGGCGGGCTACAGTCTGTGGGGTCGCAAAGAGTCGGACACAACTGAAGACGCTTAGCATAGAAGGAGGTGGCAGAGGTTGTGATGGTTAGACAGCATCACCAACTAAACGGACATGAATTTGAGCAGACTCCTGGCGACAGTGAAGGATAGGGAAGCCTGGAAAGCTGCGGTTCATGAGGTCACAAACAGTTGAACAGGACTTACTAACTAAACAACAACAAACGTATATTGTATGATAATTATATCTCAATGAAACTGGATAAATACTAAAAACAAAACAAAATAACTAATTGATTTGAAGCAGGACAAATATGGACCCGTGGTAAGAGAATGTCATGAACTGAAGTTGGTGATGGACAGGGAGGCCTGGCGTGCTTGCAGTTCATGGGGTCACAAAGAGTAGGACACGACCGAGCGACTGAAGTGAACTGAACTGAATGATTATGATTGTTTATTCCCACTCATTGTACCTTGGATCTAATTTAAAATGAAGCAGAAAAGAAAGAATAGTTTTTAAATGAAAGAATATGTGGAATAAAAAAGCAGGGCAGGGGAAGCCCTTGGTTTCCAGATCACACCAAAGAGGCAGTGACTGATTTCTTCAAGGCAAACTCATCACCCTGGAAAACTTGCAAAATGTAAGAGGAAATTAGCATTGATTCTTAGAAAAGCTCCTCTGTCCACGGCATTCTCCAGACTAAGAATACTGGAGTGTGTTGCCATGCTCTCCTCCAGGAGATCTTCCCAACCCAGGGATTGAACCTGAGTCCCTTGAGTCTACTGCATAGGCAGGCGGTTCTTTACCACCACCCCTAGTCTGAACATATCTGGAGAGATTGCTGTCACTTCCACGCACTCAGACCTCAGGCTTCCTGGTTTTATATTGCCTCCGCCTCCCCAGCGCCTCTGGGTCCTTTCCATCAACCTTCAGATACACTTATGGCTCTCTCATTTGGGGGACAGAAAGGCTCAGAGTGAAGCCGGACCTCTCTCCTCCCTACAGCCGACACGTGCAGCAGCAGCTCTGTCCCACACCTTCCCAGCAAAACTTCTCACAAACCGGTCCCCTGCTTTCTCGGTCTCGGCCCTAAGCCCACGCTTTCATCCTCCACTGGGTAACACGTGTGCTCCACCAGGTCACAGGCGACTGCTGAGCGCCTGACTCTCCTGACATTTTGGTTCCCTTTAACTCTGGGCCACTTCCTCTGTGCATCCTCTTCCCCTGGCAGCTGGGACAGCACCCTGATTTTTTTGTCATCTCCCTGACTCTCCTCTCCTGTCTCATCCACAGGCTCAACTTTCTCTGCTGTCCCCTACATGTTACATGTTGCTTGTGGCTCTGTCTTCAAGTCCCCGGGTCCTACTCCCTCATCTCTCTGGAGCAGCTCATTTGCTCTCGGAGCATCAGTTGTCCTTTGTACACCATTGCTGCTGTTCTTGCTCAGTCAATAAGTCGTGTTTGACTCTTTAAGATTCCGTGGACTATAGCACACCAGGCTCCTCTGTTCCCCACTATCTCCCAGGACTTGCTCAAGCTCCTGTCCATCGAATCAATGATGCCATCCAACCATGTCATCCTCTGTCACCCTCTTCTCCTCCTGCCCTCAGTCTTTCCCAGCATCAGAGTCTTTTCTAATGAATAGGCTCTTCGCATCAAGTGGCCAAAGTATTGGAGCTTCAGCTTCAGCATCAGTCCTTCCAATGAATATTCAGGACTGGTTTCCTTTTGGATTGACTGGTTTGATCTAGTTCTAGCAATCGTGGAGGCTGGTGTCCTGGAGATCTAGGGAAGAGATGATGTTGCCACTTGAGTGTGAAAGCATTCTGAAGGCAGAATTTCTTCTTCCCCCAAGGGACTTTTAGTCTTCTCTCTTAAAGCTTTCAAATGACTGGATTGGACCCATGGAGGGTGCTTTACTCAAAGTGTATTGATTTAAATATTAATCACACCTTTAAAGTACCTTCACACTATATCTAGACTGAGATTTAATGTAAAGCTAGGTACCATGGCCTATGTTAATAATCAAAAAACAATCTATAATAAGAATAGAAAAGAGTTTTCTGAGTCAAATCAAAGACTAGCCTGGAAACCATCTTCCTAGATTAATCTGAGAAGCTGCTCCAGAGAAGTTTGGTTTTTCAGCACAGTTTTATATCTTGTCTGAGCAAAGGAGATTAAACAAATTAAGGATATATTTCTTCAAAGTAAAACACACACACAGATCAGCTCACATACAGCAAGTCAGCCTGGCCTTGGCACCTGGGAAGGTTGTCTTACCATCAAAGGAGCACCAGCATTGGTGTCCCAGGATAAGATGCGTTTAATCTTTATTCTTAACATGGATGTTCTTTATTTTTTTCTTTCTGATGCCCTTTCCTCTAATAATTAAAGCATATGTACAATGTATGTTTGATAGGCCACAGATTGTTTCAGTCAGCATAAAATTCAAGTTAACTCATGAATAAGTCAGAATGACTTCCATATATCTCACTATGTGAACATTTATTTATCACCTACCATAGCCTGGGTACCTTAACCATCACACATACCATCTTAAAGAAAATGGTACCACCAAATGTAAATTGGTAGAGTGGCTATGGAGAACACTATTGGAAGTTCCTTATGAGTTATCATAGAGTTATCATATGATGCTGCAACCCCATTCCTGGGCACATATCCAGAGAGAAGGAGACCAGCCCTAGGTGTTCTTTGGAAGGAATGATGCTAAAGCTGAAACTCCAGTACTTTGGCCACCTCATGCGAAGAGTTGACTCATTGGAAAAGACTCTGATGCTGGGAGGGATTAGGGGCAGGAGGAGAAGGGGACGACCGAGGATGAGATGGCTGGATGGCATCACGGACTCGATGGGCATGAGTCTGAGTGAACTCCTAGAGATGGTAATGAACAGGGAGGCCTGGCGTGCTGCGATTCATGGGGTCACAAAGAGTCGGACATGACTGAGCGACTGAACTGAACTGATATGCACTCCAGTGTCCATTGAAGCACCAGTGACAGTAACCAGAACATGGAAACAACCTAAATGTCCACTGACAGAGGGACGGATAAAGAGGATGTGGTACATACATACAGTGGAATACTGTTGCTGCTGCTAAGTCAGTTCAGTTCAGTTCAGTTCAGTTGCTCAGTCGTGTCCGACTCTTTGCGACCCCATGAACTGCAGCACACCAGGCCTCCCTGTCCATCGCCAACTCCCGGAGTTCACTCAGACACGTCCATCGAGTCCGTGATGCCATCCAGCCATCTCATCCTCAGTCGTCCTCTTCTCCTCCTGCCCCCAATCCCTCCCAGCATCAGAGTCTTTTCCAATGAGTCAACTCTTCTCATGAGGTGGCCAAAGTACTGGAGTTTCAGCTTTAGCATCATTCCTTCCAAAGAAATCCCAGGGCTGATCTCCTTCAGAATGGACTGGTTGGATCTCCTTGCAGTCCAAGGGACTCTCAATCAGTTCAGTTGTGTCCAGCTCTGTGTGACTCCATAGACGGCAGCCCACCAGGCTCCCCTGTCCCTGAGATTCTCCAGGCAAGAACACTGGAGTGGATTGCCATTTCCTTCTCCAGTGCATGAAAGGAAAAGTGAAAGTGAAGCTGCTCAGTCATGCGGACTCTTAGCAACCCCATGGACTGCAGCCTACCAGGCTCCTCTGTCCATGGGATTTTCCAGGTAAGAGTACTGGAGTGGGGTGCCATTGCCTTCTCCCACAATGGAATACTACTCAACCACAAAAAAGAACAAAACAATGCCATTTACACCAACATGGATGGATCTAGAGATTGTCATACCAAGTGAAGTAAGTCAGAGAAAGATGAATGTCATGTGATACTGCATACATGTAGAATCTAAAAAATGGCACCAATGAATTAACTTACAAAACAGAAACAATATCACAAGTGCAGAAAACAAACCTATGGTTACCAGGGGTGGC
>SJYW01052650.1:875467-885885 GCA_006410735.1 Raphicerus campestris | reverse complement strand
TGAGTCTGAGTGAACTCCTAGAGATGGTAATGAACAGGGAGGCCTGGCGTGCTGCGATTCATGGGGTCACAAAGAGTCGGACATGACTGAGCGACTGAACTGAACTGATATGCACTCCAGTGTCCATTGAAGCACCAGTGACAGTAACCAGAACATGGAAACAACCTAAATGTCCACTGACAGAGGGACGGATAAAGAGGATGTGGTACATACATACAGTGGAATACTGTTGCTGCTGCTAAGTCAGTTCAGTTCAGTTCAGTTCAGTTGCTCAGTCGTGTCCGACTCTTTGCGACCCCATGAACTGCAGCACACCAGGCCTCCCTGTCCATCGCCAACTCCCGGAGTTCACTCAGACACGTCCATCGAGTCCGTGATGCCATCCAGCCATCTCATCCTCAGTCGTCCTCTTCTCCTCCTGCCCCCAATCCCTCCCAGCATCAGAGTCTTTTCCAATGAGTCAACTCTTCTCATGAGGTGGCCAAAGTACTGGAGTTTCAGCTTTAGCATCATTCCTTCCAAAGAAATCCCAGGGCTGATCTCCTTCAGAATGGACTGGTTGGATCTCCTTGCAGTCCAAGGGACTCTCAATCAGTTCAGTTGTGTCCAGCTCTGTGTGACTCCATAGACGGCAGCCCACCAGGCTCCCCTGTCCCTGAGATTCTCCAGGCAAGAACACTGGAGTGGATTGCCATTTCCTTCTCCAGTGCATGAAAGGAAAAGTGAAAGTGAAGCTGCTCAGTCATGCGGACTCTTAGCAACCCCATGGACTGCAGCCTACCAGGCTCCTCTGTCCATGGGATTTTCCAGGTAAGAGTACTGGAGTGGGGTGCCATTGCCTTCTCCCACAATGGAATACTACTCAACCACAAAAAAGAACAAAACAATGCCATTTACACCAACATGGATGGATCTAGAGATTGTCATACCAAGTGAAGTAAGTCAGAGAAAGATGAATGTCATGTGATACTGCATACATGTAGAATCTAAAAAATGGCACCAATGAATTAACTTACAAAACAGAAACAATATCACAAGTGCAGAAAACAAACCTATGGTTACCAGGGGTGGCAAGTGAGGGGAGGGATGGATTGGGAGTTGGAAATTGACATATACACACTACTCTATATAGAATAGGTAGCTTATAAGAATGTACTGTAGAGGCCAAGGGCTTCCCTGGGGACTCAGATGGTAAAGAATCTGCCTGCAATGCGGGAGACACGGGTTCTATCCCAGGGTTGGGAAGGTTCCCTGGAGGAGGGGAAGGCTACCCACTCCAGTATTCTTTTCTGGAGAATCCCCATGGACAGAGAAGTCTGACAGTCCATGGGGTCACAAAGAGTCAGATATGACTTAACACAGGGAATTCTACTCAATATTTCATAATGACCTATATGGGAAAATACGTAAATAAAAGGGAATATATGTATATGTTTAACTGATTCACTTTGCTCTATACCTGAAACTAATACAACACGATAAATCAACTATACTCCAAAAAAAAAAAAAATGTTTAAAAAGGAAAAGAAAATAGTACCACCATCCAAGAGATGTCTAATCCAAGATGCTGGGGGTTTGCCTTGTCTTCTAATGTAACCCTCACTCCACACAGTCAATCTAGCACCCAGTTCTATTTATTCTTCTTCCTAAATATTTCTAACCCATCCCTACTGCCAAAATCCTGGCCCAGCAAGAACCTCTGCACTGCACTCTGCATCCAGTCTCTCCTTCTTCAGGTCTGTCCTAGACACTGCAAGGAGAGAACTTGTTAGTCTGTAAACTGGATTGTGCCAGTTTCCTGCTCTGGACTCACCGTGAAGGCCCCGGCTGTCACACAAGTTGAAACAGGTGTGATCTCTCACTGACTCAGACATCACGAGTGGTGTTATTGGTGTGTGTTTCTAGAGTGGAGAAGAACCCATAGTAAAGTTCCGAACAAAACAAAGCACAGCCTTCACTCAATTCACACAGCAGTTACATTTCTGGGAAATTCAATGATGTTGAAACTGTATGTCTAAGTCTGCTCAGGCTGGTGTGACAGTATGCCATGGATGGAGTGGTTTAAGCAGCACATCTTCAGTTCTCATGGCTCTGGAAGCTGGCAGCCTGCAATCCAGGCTCTGATGTGTACGGTTGCTGGGCAAAGTCTCTTCCTCTCCTTGTTGTTTAGTCACTAGGTCGGGCCCAGTTTTTTTTGCAAGCCCGTGTCTGCCTGCAGGCTCCTCTGTCCATGGCATCCCGCAGGCAAGAATACTGAAGTGGGTTACTATTTCCTTCCCCAGGGGATCTTCCCGCCCAGGGATCAAACCCACGTCTCCTGCATTAGCAGGCGAATCCTTTATCACTGAGTCACCCAGGAAGCCCCTTCCTCTTCTTAAGGGCACTAAGTCCATCAAGAGGGCTCACAGCATTTGTCTTGGGGCTTCTTTCTTTTTTTTCTTTTTTACTATTTACTTATTTATATATTTAGCTGTGCTGGGTCTTGTTGTGGTACTTAGGATCTTTCATCTTTGTTGTTGCATGGAAACTCTTAGTTGCAGCCCGTGGGATCTAGCTCCTTGACCAGGGATCCAACCTGGGCCCCCTGCTTTGGGAGCAGAGTCTTAGCCACTGGACCACCAGGGAAGTCCCTGTCTTAGAGTTTCTTATAGCTTCTCTCTGTGAACACTAACGGAATTCTCCCCGGGACCTAGGATTGAGTCCAGGCAGCTTGATGTGCCAGCCTCATATGAGCACCCTGTCTTCCTGGGCTTCTCCCCTAGAAAGTCAGGGTCTCCTGGATATCCAACAGCTTTCTGTGCACAGAGTTCTCCCAACACATGGTCAGGAGCCATTGGGAGAGTCAGGGTACATGAGGTTTAGGCTTAAAAAAAAAATCAACCTACATTTCATTTATGCAGTAATTCACTAAATGATACATTAAGTAACACATATGCAAAATTAATTCATTGCCGCAATACAAAGTCTCGGGAGACTTTAGGAATCATGTGGTCTATCAGCATGTTCTAGATGAGCAAGTTGTCTCAAATTCCCCGCTTTCTTTTTTCTTTCCTTTCCCGCCTTGGTGGCTCCCATTTCCCAAGCAAGCCTGGGGGATGGTCTCAACCCCACTCAACTGCAGTGGCCACAGGGCCCCTATATTACCCCATGCAGGTGGATAAGGGTGTGCATGTGGGCAGAGCCAAGCCCTAGAGGGTAGCGCTGGCTGAAAAAGAGGGTGAAGGAGGAAGGAAATGATTTCATTCTGAGAACCAGATGTGGGGAAAGAGGGTCATGTGCTTATCGTCTAGTCCCTTAGCTGAGGTTGGGTGACGGAGGCCGCCCACTCTGCACGGGTCCCACAGGGCCCCGAGGTGTCAGGCTGCAGTGCTCTGAACAATTAGCGGAGGCAACCTGCAGCTGAGTTGAAAGAAGCAAGCCCCTCGCTACCCCTACTTCCTCCACGTGTCTGGGCGAAGGTGGGCAGCTGCATGGAGAGGCTAAATGTGGTCAAACTACCCGGGCTTGGGGTTTCTGGGCCTGAGGCCCAGGGGAGGAACTGACCCCCAACACGCTCACACGTGCAGCTCTGAGGGAGAACTCGCAGTGCACTGTGGGTGCAGCATCTAGGCTCTCAGTCTGGAGTCACCGAGCAGAGGCTAGAACTCAGCATTCAACTGAGGCTGAAACCAGAATCCCGTTCTCTGGCTCCCTGATTTCCCATTCTTTCCATTGAACTCCTCCCCAGGCCAAGGAGAGCAGAGAGATGTAGGGCTGTGGGGATTTATGAAGGGGAGGATCAAACCCACATTAGTGTTCTTTTCAGCCCAGAGGAAATCCTTCACAGATCCCCTCCTGTCTGGAAGCCTTTGATACATTAAGAGTATTCCATGTTCAGAAATTCTCTCTTTACAAACCACCTTCATGACCCTGTTCACACATCTTGTTTTCGGCAGATGACTTTGCCATGTACTTCCTACAAAAAGCAGAAGTTGCCAGACACTCTGTTACCTTTGCCACCAAGTCCACCCACTCTGCCTTCCTTTCTCCTGTTACAAAAGACAAAGGGTCCCTTCCACCTAAGACAGGCCTCTACCACCACCAGTGTTCCTTCTATCTCAACAATTTCACTCTTTATCTCTTCCCCATGATTGATTTACCACTCTCTATGTGGTAGACATTTTCAATAGACTCTGAACACACATAGTATTCTCCCTTCTTAAAAATGAAGTGAACTCAAGTGAAAGTTGCTCAGTTGCATCCAACTCTTTGTGACCCCATGGACTATACAGTCCATGAAATTCTCCAGGCCAGAATAGTGGAGTGGGTAGCCTTTCCCTTCTCCAGGAGATCTTCCCAACCCAGGGATCAAACTCAGGTCTCCTGCACTGCAGGCAGATTCTTTACCAGCTGAGCCACAAGGGAAGCCCCATCTTTAAAATACCCATTCCTTAAAACAACAATGAGATACCACTACACACCTACTAGAATGGCTAACATGTGAAACACTGACAGCAGCAAATGCTGGTGAAGATGTGAGGATGTGCAGAAGTGAAAACTCTCATTCATTGCTGATGGGAGTGAAAAATGGTATGGCCACCTTGGAAGACCATTTGGCAGTTTCTTACAAAACTAAATATAACTCTTAAAATATGATCCAGCAATTGCAATGTTTGACATTTATCCATGAGTTGGAAATCTTCACACTAAAACCTAAAAATCACCAAACATGGATGTGGATAGCAGCTGTATTCATAATTACCAAAATCTGGAAGCAATCAATATGTCTTTGAATAGGTGAATGGATAAACAAATTGTGGTATAAATTGTGGAATATTACTCAGCACTAAAAAAGGTACTATCAAGTCACAATAAGATGTGGAGAAACCTTAAATGAATATTGCTAAGTAAAAGAAGCCAGTATGAAAATGCTATGAACTACGTGATTCCAATTGTACATGATATTAGAAAAAGCAAAACTTTGTAGACAGTAAAAAGACCAGCAGTTGCCAGGGACTACAGAGGAGCAAATGATGAACAAATGGAACACAGGGTACTCTTAGAAATTACTCTGTGTGATACTGTAATGGTGGCTACATATCATACCTTTGTTATAACTCTATAGAATGTACAGCAGGAAAAAATGTACAGCATGAACAGTGAGTCCTAATATAAACTAGGGACTTTAGTTGATAACAATGTATCAACCAAAGTATAATAGGCTCACCAATTATAACATAGTCATGTCTGACTCTTTGCAACCCCATGGACTGTAGCCTACCAGGCTCTTCGGTCCATGGGATTTTCCAGGCAAGGGTACTGGAGTGAGGTGCCATTTCCTTCTCCAGGGGATCTTCCCAGCCCAGGGATTGAACCCAGGTCTCCCATATTGCAGGCAGATGCTTTACCATCTGAGTCACCAGGGAAGCCCAATTATAACACACGTACCACATTGTTACAAGACGTTACTAGAGGAAACTGGAGGAAGGGGAAATAAGAGGTTCCATTCAAGGAGTGTGTTCCTAAGTCCAATTTGTTCTTAAGTCCAACAAAGTTAGTCCAGGTACCCAACTAACACCATCGGCTTTAAGGTACTGCACTATGATAGGTTTGTGTTGCTTTTCACATAAATAATACACACACACACACATAAAATAAAGAAAAAATTTTAATCTTACAGTATGGTACTGTGAAAAGTACAGTAGTACCTGCTGTATCACCACCGCTTTTATACTAGCTTCTGGACATCCTGGGCTTGACATAAAGACTCTGCACTACTGTGCTCTATACAGTTCCTGTTCTTGTTCAGTCATAAGTCGGATCTGACTGCAATGCCATGCACCACCACCTGCAAGTCTCCTCTGTCCATGGGGTTTTCCTTGCAAGAATAATGAGGTGGATTGCCATCACCTTCTCCAGGGGATCTTCCCAGACGAGGGATCCAAACTGTGTCTCTTGCATCGGCAGGAGGATTCTTTACCACTCAGCCACCAGGGATACCCGCTCTGTACAATACTATGCAGTAAAGCACACAGAAGCACACTCACTTGCAGAAGGTGCACGCACATGGCAGTACACACCAGACACATGAACTAACATGTGCTTGGAGGTGGCGATGCACATTCACATCTTTGAAAGTTTGCAGCTTGAAGGAGACTTGCTGTAAATCTAAAACTGCAGTTATTTTGTTTGTTTAGAGTTTGTACCACCACCACCCCAACTTCCCCACCCACTGGAACATAAGCCCAGAGAACAGCAGGAACTCGGCCTGTGTCATATACATTAAGTCCCCTACGTATGGATGAATCCTGTTCATTTGTAAGTCCAGTTTTCTTGGGTAAGTCCAGCAAAGTTAGCCTCAGTTCAATTCAGTTCAGTCGCTCAGTCATGCCCGACACTTTGTGACCCCTAGGTACATAAAAAAAAAACAAAAAAATACACACACAGAAAAACAAGGAAAATGTTTTTAGTCTTACGGTACATTACTTTGCCAACAAAGCTCCATCTAGTCAAAACTATGGTTTTTCCTGTGGTCATGTATGGATGTGAGAGTTGGATTGTGAAGAAGGCTGAACACTGAAGAATTGATGCTTTTGAACTGTGGTGTTGGAGAAGACTCTTGAGAGTCCCTTGAAATGCAGGGAGATCCAACCAGTCCATCCTAAGAGAGATCAGTCCTGAATATTCATTGGAAGGACTGATGCTGAACCAGAAACTCCAATCCTTTGGCCACCACATGCAAAGAGCTCACTCATTGGAAAAGACCCAAATGCTGGGAAAGATTGAAGGCAGGAGAAGAAAGGGATGACAGAGGATGAGATGGTTGGATGGCATCACCGACTCGATGGACACGAGTTTGAGTAGGCTCTGGGAGTTGGTGATGGACAGGGAGGCCCGGCATGCTGCAGTCCATGGGGTCACAGCAACTCCAAAGAGTTGGACATGACTGAGCAACTGAACTGAACTGAACTGACAGTACCTTGAAAATACAGAAGTACTGGCTATATCCCCACTGCTTTCACAATTGCTTCCAGACATCCTGGGCTTGACATGAGCACAGTGGATTACTATACTCCATACAGTACTGTACAGTAAAGCACACAAAAGCACAATCATGCAGCAGCATATACCAGACATATGGCTGGACATGTGAGCACACACTTGAGTCTTTGAAAGTTCACAGCTTGACAGTTCATATGTAGGGGACTGACTGTTCTGTGCTGTCTCCAAAACTTACATCCGGGCTTGGTATCAATGAATATTCCTGAATAAATGAACAAATGAATATTTTTTTAACATACAGTAGACTTTATGGGAATATAGAGCATATAGTGGAGATTCCCAGGTGTCTCAGAGGTAGAGAATCTGCCTGCCAGTGCAGGAGACACAGGAGACTTGGGTTCAATCCCTGGGTTAGGNAAATGAATATTTTTTTAACATACAGTAGACTTTATGGGAATATAGAGCATATAGTGGAGATTCCCAGGTGTCTCAGAGGTAGAGAATCTGCCTGCCAGTGCAGGAGACACAGGAGACTTGGGTTCAATCCCTGGGTTAGGAAGATCCCCTGGGGGAGGAAATAGCAAGCCACTCCAGCATTCTAACCTGGAGAACCCCAGGGACAGAGGAGCCAGGCTCCATTGGGATCACAAAGAGTTAGACACGACCGAGCGATTGAGCATGAACATGTTAACAGAAATTACAAAAAAAAAAAGAGAGAGAGAGAGAGAGAGAGAAGGCTGTCTNCACCTACCATCTTACTTGGGTTTCTCTTACCTTGGACGTGGGGTATCTCTTCACTGCTGCTCCAGCAAAGCACAGTCGCTGCTCCTTACCTTGGACGATGGGTATCTCCTTACCATCACCCTTCTGACCTTCAATGTAGGATAGCTCCTCTAGGCCTTCCTACGCCCGCGCAGCCACCGCTCCTCGGGTTGCTCCTCCTGGCCGCCGCCCCTGGCCTCGGTCACCTCCCCTGGCCTCCAGCATGGGGTGGCTCCTCCCGGCCACTGCCCTTGGCCTCAGGTACGAGGTGGCTTCTTCTGGCCACCCCTGACCTCTAACGCGGGGTAGCTCCTCTCAGCTGACTCCCTTAGCCTTGGTCCTGGGAGAGGCATTAGCAAATGTTAGTTAATTTGATGGATGAAAATTTTACTTTTTATTATCTACAAAAAGTATGAAACACCCTTGTTAGAAAACTGAAAGTGGAAGTGAATGCTCAACTAGAATAACCAATATAGTAAGTATATTTTTCCTTCTCTTTCAAAAGGCTTTTAACATTTACATTTCAGTAACTTTAATGTTTAAAATATACATGTGTTTTATTGCAAGTTATCTCGTATTCTAATTTGGAAATTGACAGGATATAAATAATAGGTAAACAAAATAATGAGGGACTGCTTTGCCTCTCTACCTGCCCCCAAACACATTGATCAGTGGTTGTTCAGTCACTAAGTCTTGTCTGACTCTTTGCAACGCCATAATCTGTACCACACCAGTCTTTCCTGTCCTTCACTACCTCTCTGAGTTTGCTCATACTCATGTCCATTAAGTCAATGACGCCATTCAACCATCTTATCCTCTGTTGCCCGCTTCAGCATCACTGGGAAAAGTGAGTCAGTTCTTCGCATCAGGTGGCCAAAGGATTGGAGCTTCACCTTGTGCATCAGTCCTTCCAATGAATATTCAGGGTTGATTCCCTTAAGGTTGACTGGTTTAATCTCCTTGCAGTCCAAGGGACTCTCAAGAGTCTTCTCTAGCACCACAGTTCAATAGGCAACCAGAAGTCAAGGGGCAAGACCCACAGAGAATGGGAGCCAATTTTTACAATGTATACACAGGACTGCTTGAGCCTGGAACTATACCAAGCCTTTACAACTCAATGGTATTTTTATCCCTGTTTTATTGGTTGGAAAATTATGATCTGAGCAGTTTTGTAGAACTTTGTAGTGGAGGAGTGCAGGAAAGAATTCATTCCCTCTTTTATTCACTATTCACTCTTTTATTCATTCATTCAACACATTTTTATTGAATGGATTAAACTGAGTGCATTGTCCTAAGTGTTAGGCGCTGTCCTACCCCTGAAGATGCAACAACCAAAATCCTTCATCTCTTTTTTTGGGCTCCCAGATCACTGCAGATGGTGACTACAGCCATGAAATTAAAAGACACTTGCTCCTTGGAAGAAAAGCTATGACCAAACTAGACAGCATATTAAAAAGCAGAGACATTACTTTGCCAACAAAGGTCCATCTAATCAAAGCTATGGTTTTCCAGTAGTCATGTATGGATGTAAGAGCTGGACTATAAAGAAAGCTGAACAGTGAAGAATTGATGCTTTTAAACTGTGGTGTTGGAGAAGACTCTTGAGAGTCCCTTGGATTGCAAGGAAATCAAACCAGTCAATCCTAAAGGGAATATTCATTGGAAGGACTGATACTGAAGCTGAAGCTCCAATACTTCGACCAACCTGATGCAAAGAACTGACTCACTGGAAAAGACTCTGATGCTGGGAAAGATAGAAGGCTGGAGGAGAAGGGGACGACAGAGGATGAGATGGTTGGATGGCATCACTGACTTGATGCACACAAGTTTGAGCAAGGTCCAGGAGCTGGTGATAGACAGGAAAGCCTGGTGTGCTGTAGTCCGTGGGGTCTCAAAGAGTTGGACACGACTGAGTGACTGAACTGAACTTTCCCTATAGAGCTGACACAGGTGGGGGCAGAAGGCGTGGTCTTAGTAAAGTGTGCCTGCATGCTAAGTCGCTTCAGTCATGTCGGACTCTTTTCGACCTACTGGACCATAGCCTGATAGGCTCTTCTGTCTGTTGGATTCTCCAGGTGAGAATACTGAAGTGAGCTGCCATTTCCTCTTCCAGGCGATCTTTCAGACACAGGCATCGAAGGTCTCCTATGGCTCCTGCACTGCCAGCGGATTCTTTATGGCTGAGCCATCCCAGAGTGTTCAGTTCAGTTCAGGAATCACATAATGTTGAAACCTGTTCAGTTCAGGAATCACATAATGTTGAAATCACATAATGTTGGAGAATTTTAGCATGAACTTGCTAGCGTGTAAGATGAGGGCAATTGAGAGGTAATTTGAACATTCTTTGGCATTGCCTTTCTTTGGGATTGGAATGAAAACTGACCTTTTCCAGTCATGTGTCCACTGCTGACTTTTCCAAATTTGCTGGCATATTGAGTGCAGCACTTTCACAGCATCATCTTCCAGGATTTGAAATAGCTCAACTGGAATTCCATTCTCCACTAGCTTTGTTCGTAGTGATGCTTCCTAAGGCCCACTTGACTTCACATTCCAGGATGTCTGGCTCTAGGTGAGTGAGCACACCATCATGGTTATCTGGGTCATGAAGACCCTTTTTTGTACAGTTCTGTGTATTCTTGCCACCTCTTCTTAATATCTTCTGCTTCTGTTAGGTC
>SJYW01052650.1:839728-859312 GCA_006410735.1 Raphicerus campestris | reverse complement strand
AAAGCTGTGGTACATATACACAATGGAGTATTACTCAGCCCTTAAAAAGAATAAATTTGACTCAGTTCTAATGAGATGGATGAAACTGGAGCCGATTATACAGAGTGAAGTAAGCCAGAATGAAAAACACCAGTACAGTATACTGACACATATATATGGAATTTAGAAAGATAGTAATGATGACCCTGTATGTGAGACAACAAAAGAGACACAGAGATATAGAACGGACTTTTGACCTCTGAGGGAGAGGGAGAGGGTGGGATGATTTGGGAGAATGGCATTAAAGCATGTATACTATCATGTAAGTAAGGAAGCGCCTGTCTATGTTCAATACAGGATACCGGATGCTTGGGGCTGGTGCACGGGATGGTCCAGAGAGATGATATGGGGTGGGAGGTGGAAGGGGGCTTCAGCATTGGGAGATTGTGTACACCTGTGGCTGATTCATGTCAATGTATGGCAAAACCAATACAGTATTGTAACGTAGAATAAAGTAAATATAAAATTAAAAAATATTTAAAAAATTAAAATAAAGTTATAAAACAAATGCTTCCTTTCCCACAGCCAACCTAAGCACACTGCCTTAGTTTAAAATGTCACTTGGACAACCACAGTACCTGTAGACTGTACTTTCTGTTTTCCTTCTTTTTTTTTGAAGATTATTTCCTTCATTTTTTAATTACTTTTCAAGTGACAAAGATAACTCTGTATACACAGTTAGAGAAATGAGCTTAAATATCACCTTAGTGAACTATGAAACAGTCACATCAAGTCACTATTTTAAGGATGGAATGCCTGCTTATTTGCTTTGAATGCTAAGAAAAAACCTCCACAACAATCTTGAAATCAAATTGAGAGGCTACATTTCTGCTTTTGGTGTTTGGGCTGACTAAAATCTCTCATCCTGTGCAAGAAAGCCTTGGCATTTCATTTTACAGCTGGCAAAATAGAAAATAACAAATAATAAATGTGTTTCTATTTAGTTTGGGGAAGATTGTCTCTGAGTAAGATTATGTGTGACCACATGCTACAGGACTTTGAGAAGCAAAGGAAATTAATTTGCCTTAAATATGTCCTTCACAGTCTTCCCTTTTTCCTAAATATAACTTGTCAGGCACTCCTTTGAAAATATTAACCTAAAAATAACCAAAACAATGAAGCATGTACATATGTGAAACATAGTTTAAGAAGAGGAAATTTAGTGTAAGAAACCTTTATGCAGGTCAGGAAGCAGCAGTTAGAACTGGACATGGAACAACAGACTGATTCCAAATAGGAAAAGGAGTACGTCAAGGCTGNACCTGACCTGCCTCTTGAGAAACCTGTATGCAGGTCAGGAAGCAGCAGTTAGAACTGGACATGGAACAACAGACTGGTTCCAAATAGGAAAAGGAGTAAATCAAGGCTGTATATTGTCACCCTGCGTATTTAACTTATATGCAGAGTATATCATGAGAAATGCTGGGCTAGAAGAAGCACAGGCTGGAATCAAGATTGCCAGGAGAAATATCAATAACTTCAGATATCTCAAACCCCTCCAAAAAATTCCACCTGGAATAGATCCCCTGGAGAAGGATACAGCAACCCACTCCAGTATTCTTGCCTGGAAGATCCCATGGACAGAGGAGCCTGGCAGGCTACAGTCCATGGGGTTACAAAAAGTCGGACACGACTTAATGACTGAATAATAAAAAACTCCCATCTCCTTCCTCATCACAAAACCAAAATATCACCCCTGAGCTTTGGTTTCCAGATTTCATTTATTATCATTTTCTTTTTCATTGCCCTATTCAATTATGCCTTCTCTTTCCCTTTGTTTTGGTTCTTTAGTATCACTGTGTCATGTGTTGCATAGTTTATCAGTAAGGGATCCATGGTTGGGACACTTCTCCCCCAAGAAATGTCATGCACTGGGGAGTATGTGACAGTGAGCATAGTCGGGCCTCACCTACTAACAAATGCCAACCCTGCCCTTCCACTTCTGAGCCATGGTGATGTCAGAAAACAAATGAGAATCCCCCCTTCCCTTCACCAAGACCTTTCTCCCTCCACCAACCTCGGTAAATATCTTTGCCTTAGAAGTTTTAAAATTAGCAACATGCTTATTCACATTCTGAGAATTGTTCCAGAAAGATGACTGCTTCTCAAGATGTTTCCCCAACCAGCCAACCCCCATTACTAGTATCAGTTCCCAAATAGCTTATTTTGGATCCACTCAGGATGAAACATCCTCGGAACGTGCACTGCTAATACCATCAACCCTTTAAGAACATTTTGTGTGCTCATTCAGTCGTATCCAACTCTGTGACCCCCATGGACTGTAACCCGCCAGGCTTCTCTGTCCATGGAATTTTCTAGGCAAGAATACTGGAGTGGGGTGCCATTTCCTACTCCAGGGCATCTTTCCAACCCAGGGATCAATCTCGAGTCTCCTATGTCTCCTGCATTGGCAGGCGGATTCTTCACCACCTGGGAAGCCCAGAACCATTTACTTGACCCTTTTTCTTTAGCACAAGAAAGTCTTAGTCCAGTATTAATACACATGTGTGGAAGAATGCCAGACTCAGAGCAACAATCATAAATTGAGCCTGGAGAAAGTGTTGTTTGCTTTTCTAACATGTTTTTCTTCTTTCCAGTGCACATCAGCCTCGTGTTTGGTATTTCATATGTTGTGCCTGGTAAGAGATTTTCTTGACTTAACAAAATTTTGTGTAAGGGTGCAAGTAGGGGAGCAACCATTTAGAAGTCAAAAACTTGGATTTCGGACTCCAAATCTGTTGCCATTTTGTTTGAATCTTTTTCCTCAAATACTTTCTCTGTAGAAGGAGAATTTAGCCAATTCTGATTTTCACATTTGTCTCACAAAACTATTACAGGAAATTAACACTAGAGTTAACTTTTAAACCTCTTAAAGGAAGTGCTGTTGTGGTGGTTGTTGTTTAGTCACTCAGTCGTTCGATTCTTTTGTGACCTCATGGACTGCAGCCCACCAGACTCTTCTGTGCATGGGATTCTCCAGGCAAGAATACTGGAGTGGGTTGCCACTTCTCCCCCAGGGATCTTCCCGACCCAGGGATTGAACCAGAGTCTCCTACACTGGCAAGGTGGGTTCTTTGCCATTGAGCCACCAGGGAAGCCCCTTAAAAATATATCCAGCTCTTAATAGTCTCACTAATAGAAGAATGAGGAGAGTGTGCCAAACAAAAAATCTTCCAGAAATCATTTCTCTTTAATTTACATTTTTCTACCTGTTATCTGGTACCTGGTACCAGATAAGAGAAAATACATTTTTCAAAACTAAATCTCTTGTGCCATGGCTGAACTCTGTAGGGGCAACCAGAAGAGGGGTTGAGGATTGACTTGAGAGCATGACGTGGCCCAGAATAACATGGATCATTTTGATCCAAATTGCTGCTGCAAGCCTGTGATAATTGGGTGAGCCCAAATTCTGGTTTCCCTTGTAGCTCAGTCAGTAAAGAATCTGCCTGCAATGCAGGAGTCTGGGTTCGATCCCTGGATTGGGAAGATCCCTTGGAGAAGGAAATGGCAACCCACTCCAGTATTCTTGCCTGGAGAATCCCATGGACAGAGGAGCCTGAGGGCTACAGTCTACAGCGTTGCAAGAGTCGGGCATGAATTAAACGACTACCACCAAATTCTGTTTACACCATGCTGAGTTCCTGTGTATTACTTGTATTAGCTCATTTCTAGTGTTCAACAAAACCATTTCCTTTGTGTTTCCAAGATCCCCGTGCTCTTAGAGGGGCTCTCTGCTAGAAGTTCAGATCCCAAGGGACAGTTTGAACCGTGGCCAAGATAACAACACTGGGTTCCAGATTTCAATCTTCTTTTTTTTTTTTTTTAACTTCTGTTCCCTTTAGATCTTTCAGATGAGCCTTGTACTTTAAAGATGAGATTCCGAAATTTCCAGTCAATCTTATCATGGGAATTAAAAAACCGTTCAATTGTACCAACTCACTACACATTATGGTACACAATCATGAGGTGGGTTTGACATTCTGTTTTTCTCTTGCTAATTATATCATGTTCCTATTATGTGGGGAGAGGGGAAGAGGTGACCTTCCTTGTGACAGAGCTTCTCTCCCCCTCACTCAGCCCCGTCAGTCTCAGTGTTTCATTCAGAGCTTTAAAAGTCCGAGACAAAAGACTCCCCCATTTTAAATTACACGGAATGCCCAAACACCCCAAAGTTATTTTTGACACACTTGTAGTTAGAACCAAAGCCAATTTCTACAGTCAACGCCTCAGAGTCAAAATAATTATCGTCATTATTCAGTCACTTCCCTAGTTCAGTAAGACTGGGCATCGAAAGTGCTGCATCGTTCTGAGGACAGAAGTCCAAAGACCTGCTGACGGTATTGATGGGTTATGTTTACTCCTGTCTACTCGGGGAGGCACACGGGACATCAGAAACCCACCTGGTCGCGATGAGGACAGGCCCAGGGCCAAAGTCTGGCTCGGTCCCTAACCAGCTGGCCCTGGGCGCAGAGCTCAGCCTCCTGTGCTGCTCCTCCTGCTCAGGGGTGGCTGGAGGGAGTCATGCCTAATGGACAGTGTCCTCTTCGGCTCTTTTATTCCCACATCCAGCAATCACCCTCCTAAGCCTTACTTTGGTCCAGTTGCCACGCAGAGTGTTCTTAGTTGGCTGTTCATCTTACTGCTCTTGCTGATGCTATCTGACCTGCTGAAGGACCTGTGGTGGGCGTCTCTTTGTTGGTGTTCAGTCGCGAGGTCACGTCTGACTGCTACCCCATGGATTGCCACATTCCAGGCTTTCCTGTCCTTCAGTACCTTCCAGAGTTTGCTCAAGTCCTTTGAGTCCGGGATGCTATCTAACCATCTTATCCTCTGCCACCTTCTTCTCCTTTAGCCCTCAATCTTTGCCAGCATCAGGGTCTTTTCCAATGAGTTGGCTCCTCGGATCAGGTGACCAAAGTACTGGAGCTTAGGCCTTAGTCCTTTCAATGAATATTCAGGGTTGATTTCCTTTAGGATTGGGTTTCTCTTTGTTACCTACTAACGTTTCTCCCTGCCTTAGGCAGTCACGTATATCATCCACCTGCCTTTCTGAAGCTCAAGAGAGCAGATGTCTGTGTTAGTCCCATATAGGCTGACTTAGGACCAGACCATGCCATCCTCAGCCTGAGAAAGAAGGGGTCTCAGGGAGGGGCAGTCATGATTGAACTGTAGAATTGGAGAGATCTGGGGCCTCTGCCATGAACACCCAACATTTGCTGATTCATTCAGCCAGCAAATATTTACTGAGCACCTACCACGTGCCAGGGGTAATACTTGGAACCCAGATCCCTGTTTTCTTGGGGCAGACATTCCAAAAGTAGGCAGAGGTCTCGGTCAGCAAGGATATAACAAGCCAGGTCAGGGCAAGTGGTATGAAGAAAAATAAAGACAGGAAAGAGGGATCAAGAGAGGGGGGTAAGGTGTTCCATTTGAAATAAGGGGGTGAGAGCCGGTGACAACACGGAGATATTTCCCTTTGCTGTCCACCTGAAAATGGCACAGCACTGTTGGCAATGGGAGCAACAGCACAGCTGTGCTCCCATACAAAATAAAATGTTTAAAAGGAAATTTCAAAATTAAAAGAAAGAAAACCCACAAGGGACCTTTGAGCAGAGCCACACAGGAATATGCACGCGGGGCTTCAGGTTAATGGACCCTCATCACATACAGGCTAACGTTTTCTTTGACCATCTCTTTGCCTTTCAAAGTAAACCAGAAGATATGAAGGTCGTCAAGGACTGTATAAACATCACAAGATCATTTTGCGACCTAACAGACGTGTGGGTAAACACGACGGACACGTACATCTCCCAAGTGGTTGGATTCAGAGAGAACGCAGTGGTGATCAGCTGTATGGGCTCTTTCTTCCTGGCGCCAGATAGTGAGTTTGTCTTATTATCTTCATCACCATCGCTAAGTTCATCGCTACTTGCTTTGCCAGAAAGCAAGTTCTGTAAAGGTGTTTTAGACACAGGGCTGGGTTCACCTCCCAGCCCTGCTACCTCCCATCTCTGTCACCCTGGAGTGGTTACTTGGCTTCTCTGAGCCTCTGTTTTCTTCTCCAAAAACGTGGAATGATAACCTGTTCTTTGACGATAAGGGCTCTCTGTGCCTGTATGAGGCAGTCGCTCAGGCAGTAGCAGCTGCTACGTTTTTCTGAAGCTATTATTCCTTAAAGTGTAGTTGATTTAGAACGCTGCATTCACTTCTTATATATAGTAGCTGCTACTTTTTGCTTTGTTTCACAGCCTGACAGGAAGTGTACAACAGGGTTCAGAATGGCCTGTGTCTGAGCTGTCATAACTTTGGGGGTCTGTGTTTTCCTTAATACTGCAGCCCCTCCCCAGATCAGATCCCAGTAGCTCTGGCATGTATGAGCACCCAGGTGTGTGTGCACACGGGGCCCAGACAGAGAAGCCTGGATCCCAGGAGTGGGCGTGCCCACTCTTCCTTTCCCTACCATGGGAGGCGGCTCCTTCTGGTGTTTGTGTTAACAGCTCCAGAGCAGCTGGCAGTGGCTCTCCGCCAGATTCCATCACATCTCTGGTATCCTGATCTTGCAAAGGGCTTTGCAGGCAGCTCAGTGGTAAAGCATCTGCCTGCCAAGCAAGAGACATGGGCTTGATCCCTGGCTTGGGAAGATCCCCTGGGGAAGGAAATGGCAGCCCACTCCCATATTCTTGCCTGGAGAATGCCATGGGCAGAGGAGCCTGGTGGGCTGCAGTCCATGGGGTTCCAAAGAATCAGACGTGCCTGAGTGATTCAGCAGCAAAAGGAGCCAAGTTAAAGGCTGTGTGGGTGTGCACACACACACATCTGTGCTTTGCAAAGTGATGATAGCTGAATCCCATGGAGCAAACCTGGATACTTAGAGATTCTCGGAACTGTGGGATTGCGTGTTTCTCGGAATTGTGGGATTGCGTGTTTGTGTACGTGTCCTCGTAGAAAAGAAAGAAAAGCCCAACTTATAGAACATGGTACTCAGACTACTCAGATCATTAAAGAATGTATATTAACACAGTTATGAGATATCTTTTTTCAAGACTCAGATGGTAAATATAAAAAGTAAGTAAATACCCAGACTTAGAAGAAATGCAGAGAATATAGCTTGACACAGTCTTTCTCAAGGTATTTGGCAGTATGTGTTGAAAACTTTAACCTGGGCCTGCTCTAATCCTGAATTCCTCCAAAAATTAGTTCTAAAGAAATGATTACAGCCAAACGCAAAGACTGAGCTCTGTTAATAGTCACTGATATGCAGCTTCCATTCAGAAAAATTAGAGCCAATCTAACTGTTTAAAAGAGTGAATCAATCTTTTGAAGACTGAGAAAAAATCTTCGCCCTTTCTGGGCCATGTATGGTCTCTGTCACATAGCCTTAATTTGTTCACAACCCTTTCAAAAATAAAAACCATTCTCAACTTTCAGACTGCAAAATTTAACCCACAGGCCCTAGTTTGCCAGCTCATAGGTAAACATGCATTTAATATGTTTATGAAATAAGTGAAAACATACACCATGTAAAACAGTATAAGAATGATTTGATTTTAGTTTAGGCGCATGTGTACACTAGTTCAGCTTTTATATGTGCATATGTATTTATCCACATACTGCATACGCAAATGAGGATTAACTGCATTCAAAGACAATTGCCTGGCTGTATTTTCTGATATTTCTGCAATGGTTATGTATTATTATTTTATTATTATTAGATAAGAAGTCATTTTCACTCTTATGTTTTGAATACAACCTGAAAATTGTGAAATACTTTCACCCCAAAATCTGTCCTCCATTTCTTGTGCTAATAGTAAACAAATCACTTCACTTTTATTGTTCTCAGTTTTTCACCAACTAAAAAAAAATATATATATATACAACCCATGCCTCGAGGGCCACAGGTAATCAAAAAGAGAGCTGTAAAGAGGTATGGTTGTATCAGGACAGTGGTTATCATTATGGTTATGCTATTTATTGATTAACCTTGGGGTTTATTTCATTTTCTAAACAGAGCCTTTGGACCCACCAAAGTTTGAGATTGTTGGTTTTACAAACCACATCAGTGTGAATGTGAAATTTCAATTCGACAGTCCCAGGATACTAAGTGAAGAATTACAGTTTTACTTAGCATTTATCGAAGAGCACGCAGGGAACAGTGTTAAGAGGGTAAGTGGTCAAAACAGTTCTGACTTGGCAATGGATACATTGCTAAAAGACACTTGTAATGATTTGGACAATTAAAACCGAAGGCTCTGGGCTTCATTGCTGTTTGACTTCAGGAAAGACGTCTCCAGGGTTTTCTATAAAGGGGAGTAGAGAGATGCTGCGACAGCTGGAAGGGGAAGTGGGGTCTATGGAGGGACTTTTTACATGGAAGAAATGACAGCAGGTCCCTATGTGGAGGGAATGTTCCATGGCGAGAAGGGGAGTTGGGGAGGGGAGTGGTGTTCTGGAGGAGATGAGAGTGGGCAGACTCTCATGAGCATGGGAAGGGGTTGACCTTGGCTCTGAGCAGGAACTATCCATCTGAGTCATAGTAGGGGAGGCGGAGTCCACGCCACCAAGGGGGAAGGAGCGTCCAGGGAAACAGGAAGCAAGCGTTGCAGACTGCAGATCACATGATATGGCCGCAAACATCATGCCAGCTGTGGGCCCCAGAGCTCTGGCACCCAGCCATGCTTCTGCGGTTTCCCTTCAAGCCCAGAGCACTCCCACCAGGGCACTCCGTCCCCCATGCATGACCTTTCAGTTTACTGGGGGGTGGGATAAGAAAAAAAAAATTCCTCTTCCTTCCAAATAGAAACTTGCAGAAAAATATTATAGAATGCTGTATTTGAGCTGGTGGAAAGCTTCATTTATCAAACCATTGGTAAGAATGTACTTTGAAAACTATAAAACATTTTACAAAAGTTATTTTTCATGAAAGAACCTCTTCAGATCATCTCTTTAATTCCAAAATGGAACGAAGTAGCCAGGGAAGAAGAGGCAAGGTGTTTTTAGGGAAAAGACAGGGAAATTAGACCTCAGCTTCAGTTCTGCCACAGATAAGCTGTATGGCCTTGAGAAGGTTACTAAACCACTCTGAGCTACAATTTCCTCATCTGGAGAACGGGAATAATGCCTACTTTGCAGACTCTTGATAATCGGATGAATTAATATATATGAAAGCAGTTTCTGAAGTATAGACTCATATCATTAATGAAGTAGGAGAATCTTATTTTCTGATTTTTGCAAGGTGATCTTGAGTTACATCACCTTACAAAAATGACATCCTGGAGACCTTTATTCCTCATTGGGTCTTTTTCTCCTCATTTGTCAAAAGAGGTTGCTAGATTAGATTTCATGGTTTAAAAATGTGTGTGTTTATACGTGTGCATGTAATTTTGAATAAATCATTTGCCTGAGTAACTTATAAATAACTTTTTCTTGCCAAGCCTATGATATTTCTATCTGTGTTTTTAAGATTTGAAGACCAGTTCTCAAAGACTCTCTTAGGGCTTGCCTCTAAACGAAATTCTCCCTTAATGTCTTACTGACGTTTTTTTTCTTTTTTTCTTTTCTTTTACAGCATCAACCCCAAATAACTGGAAACATCACTGAAAATTTCAATTATGTCATCGACAAGTTAATTCCAAACACAAACTACTGTATATCTGTTTATTTTGAGCCTAAAGATCCAAGAAAAATAAACAGATCTCCCTTAAAATGTACCCTCTTTCGACCCAGACGAGAATCAGGTATGACAGTTTTTGAAAATTCATGGTTTGCTTTTCCTCTGAGAGAAAACCTATTTAAAGAAAAGAATCTGAAAATCGTGAAGCACTAAAGATATTTCATCCAACAAGGTGCATCACAGAGATGCCTTCTGTCGGTCAGTCCCTACCATGAGGTAGAGCTGCTCTTATGTTGCCATCCCACGGGGACAATCAGGCAACTTCCACTTTAGGAGGCTAACGTGGAAATGATTTATTTCTGGGGCAGGATCAGGTTCAGTTCTGTGTGGCCTTGCTTCGGCCGTTATTCAAGTCAAGTGCTGGAGGAGGCTTGGTTCCTGAAGCAACTGCCGGGAGAGGTGCCAAAGGGTAGGACGACAGTCACAGTGAGGTCCATAGACATGGCCTGGCTCTCCAGAAGGTTGGCTGTAACTCATGGATGAAAATGAAACCTGCCAGTGTGGATGAGCTGGTCACGGATGAAGGCTGCAAGCCCTTCTGTGGCCCAGGCGTCAAAACAGCATACAACCTCCTCCCTGAACCTTCCTTCGAATGGAGGCATTTGCAGGGAGGACAGTCAGCCTTAGGAACATCCACTGCTCCTTATTTTCTCAGGAAGCCAACTGTTTTGCCCAGAGTGAAAATCTATGAAAATCTCCCCCAAAGAAGCCTTTCTGAATTCCCAACCTCAGTGAGAGTTTCTTTAGTGCTCTGATTTACCAGAGTCAAAATAAGATGAGATTTAGAAGGGAGTGACTATAAGTGTGATGGCTTCTTTGCAGATGAAGTGAGATCTACTAATGAGCGGCTGACATGTCAAGGTGCCTGGTGTTTGCTTTAACTCCAGGCAATGTGAGTTTATTCACCAATGTTACTCAGAATCAAATGATACACAGATCAATTTTAAAGGAAAAACTATTTCACAGCTTTAACTTAAATCGCGTTTATAATGTCAGTTACATACGGGCAAAACTTTGCCCATATTTAACTCAACATTCAAAAAACTAAGATCGTGGCATCCAGTCCCATCACTTCATGGTAAATAGATGGGGAAACAGTGGAAACAGTGACAGACTTTACTTTCTTGAGCTCCAAAATCACTGTGGATGGTGACTGCAGCCATGAAATTAGAAGATGCTTGCTCCTTGAAAGAAAAGCTACGACCAACCTAGCAGCTGACAGAGATCCGTATAGTCAAAGCTGTGGTTTCTCCATTAGTCATATATGGATATGATATTTGGACCATTAAGAAGACTGAGTGCTAAAGAACTGACGCTTTCAAATTATGGTGCTGGAGAAGACTCTTGAGAGTCCCTTGGACAGCAAGGGGGTCAAACCAGTCAATCCTAAAAGGAATCAACCCTGAATATTCACTGGAAGGACTGATGCTGAAACAGAAGCCCCAATCCTTTGGCCACCTGATTTGAAGAGCCAACTCACTGGAAAAGACCTTGATGCTGGGAAAGATTGAGAGAAAGAGAAGGGGACAATAGAGGATGAGATGGTTGGATGGCATCACCAACTAATTGGACATAAGTTTGAGCAGACTCTGAGAGAGTGTGAAGGACAGGGAAGTCCGGTGTGCCATAGTTCATGAGGTTCCAAAGAGTTGGACATGACTTAGCAACGGACAAACCTAAAACTGCATATAGTCTCTTCATGCCTATGGCTCGCTATAAAAATGTAAACCCAAAAGGAATGAACATAATTTGTGTCCTAACACCAATTCCTGGTATATTATAAAAGATTATAACACAGGAACAGACAGAAGGAAGAGATACACAGGGCAAAACAATAGGCTTCCTGAGAAAATAATGAGCAGTGGGTGTTCATATCCGCTGACATTTGGAAAGTTCCCCTGGCAAGCAACCCTGTGATGTAGAGGGTTGGAACTATCAGCCCCACCCCTTGACTTCTGAAGAGGGGAGAAGGGCTAGAGGTTGAAGTGACCACCAGTCGCCAAGAATTTAACTGGTCATGTCTATATAACGAGTCCTCCTTAAAAACCATAAATGATGGGGTTTGGAGAACTTCCAAGTCGGTGAACATACTGAGATGCTGGGAGGATGGCGTGCCCAGAGACGGCACAGAAGTCCAAGCTCCATCCCCCATACCTGGCCCTGTGTATCTCTTCCTTCTGCCTATTCCTGAGTTATAATCTTTTATAATATACCAGGAATCTAGGGAGTAAACTCTTTTCATGAGTTCTGTGAACCATTCTAGCAAATCATCAAAGCTGATAGATAGCCCTGTGGGTTCTGCACTAACTCCTAGTACTATCAGAAATGAGTCAATCTCTGGACACCTAGTTGATGTTGAGATTTGGTGTTAGGACACAAATTATGTTTTTTCATTTTGGGTTTCACATAAACCAAGTGAGGTTCAGAGGGGCTTGTTCTGAATAACAAAAAAAGCTCCTTNTTCTGTGAACCATTCTAGCAAATCATCAAAGCTGATAGATAGCCCTGTGGGTTCTGCACTAACTCCTAGTACTATCAGAAACGAGTCAATCTCTGGACACCTAGCTGATGTTGAGATTTGGTGTTAGGACACAAATTATGTTTATTCATTTTGGGTTTCACATAAACCAAGTGAGGTTCAGAGGGGCTTGTTCTGAATAACAAAAAAAGCTCCTTTCACTTTCTTCGCTCTTATTATTTAGGAATTTCTAAGGGTTTCAGAATTGAGGAAAAAGACCAAATATGTACTTCTTATTATAAATCAGAGTATCACAGCAATAAAAACTCAGATTAGAAATAAGACATGACGACGGTGGTTGGCTGAAACTCAGTCTGCTCTTAGGTGAACCTAAGCCTGACCAAAGGCACTGGAAGGTGATTCCTTGCTCTGATGATTCAGTGTCTCCCCTGACTCTTCCCTGTTTCACCTGCTAAGAGTGGTCATATGGCAACATGCTGGCCCATCACTTCATGCTTCCTTGGTGCGAACACATCACTTTGTATATTTCAGCCTCTGTTCTTTTATCATTACATGAAACAGTTAAGGTACAGGTATGCCTCGCTATCCAAATATGTCATGCCACAATTCTTGTCTGAAACTTCAGGAACCAAGTAGGTTCAGATCACGTGACCCCTCTCACTGTGTAAACTGGCCATGTGAGCCACCCTCAAGCAGCTAAACCCAGGGGCCAGGTAGGTTTGGATGGTGGGGGATTCTTGAAGGATGACCTAGAACCAGAGTTAAGGTACTGGGATATCAGTGGTGAAACACTGATATCTTAAAGCCGTATTGATAAAGGGGGATTCATTCCAGAGAAATGGAGAAATGCCTCCCTTTTGTCAAATCTTAAACTAATTGGCTGACTTTTTCTCAATAAGTTCCCCAGGGAAAGGTGTCCTCATCCGTTTGACAAATGTTTATTGGGGCCCACTATGGGCCAGATACTCTTCTAGATACTGGGGATACAGCAGTGAATAAAACAGATAAAAATTCCTTAGTTTATAGAGCTTACATTGGGAGACAAAAGAACAAGAAAAAAAGAAAATATGTGTTGTGTTAAGGGATGGTTAAGTATAATACTATAATACTCTGGAGAAAAATTAAGCAGAAAGGGCAGGGGATGGGTAATGTCTGGTAAAGGATGGTCAGTTCAGTCAGTCAGTTCAGTCACTCAGTCGTGTCCGACTCTGTGAGCCCATGAATCGAAGCACACCAGGCCCCCCTATCCATCACCAACTCCCAGAGTTCACCCAAACCCATGTCCATCGAGTCGGTGATGTCGTCCCCTTCTCCTCCTGCCCCCAATCTCTCCCAGCATCAGGGTCTTTTCTAAGTCAACTTTTCCTGAGTCAACTCTTTGCATCAGGTGACCAAAGTATTAGAGTTTCAGCTTTAGCATCAGTCCTTCCAATGAACACCCAGGACTGATCTCCTTTTAGGATGAACTGGTTGGATCTCCTTGCAGTTCAAAGGACTCTCAAGAGTCTTCTCCAACACCACAGTTCAAAAGCATCAATTCTTCAGCGCTCAGCTTTCTTCACAGTCCAACTCTCACATCCATACATGACCACTGGAAAAACCATAGCCTTATTAAGTTAAATAAGCAGGGTGACAATATACAGCCTTGACGTACTCCTTTTCCTATTTGGAACCAGTCCTAACTGGTTCTAACCAGTTAGGTTAGCCCATGTCCAGTTCTAACTGCTGCTTCCTGACCTGCATATAGGTTTCTCAAGAGGCAGGTCAGGTGGTCTGGTATTCCCGTCTCTTTCAGAATTTTCCAGTTTATTGTGATCCACACAGTCAAAGGCTTTGGCATAGTCAATGAAGCAGAAATAGATGTTTTTCTGGAACTTGCTTGCTTTTTCCATGATCCAGCGGATGTTGGCAATTTGATCTCTGGTTCCTCTGCCTTTTCTAAAACCAGCTTGAACATCTGGCAGGTCTCTTTAATTTGAATATATATATGTGTGTGTATATATATATATAATTTGACTGCACTGAGTCTTAGTTGCAGTGCATGGTTGCCTCATGGCATGTGGAATCTTCCCAGACCAGGGACTGAATCTACATCCCCTGCATGGCAAGGCAGATTCTTTACCACTGGACCACCAGGGAAGTCCCTTTTAAATAGGGTGGTGTCATGTTTACATTCCCTGGACCAAGTGAGTGACCAAGTGAAGTCGTTCAGTCATGTCCGACTCTTTGCAACCCCATGGACTGTAGCCTACCACACTCCTCCATCCATGGGATTCTCCATGCAAGAGTACTGGAGTGGATTGCCATTTCCTTCTCCAGAGGACCTTCCTGACCCAGGGATTGAACCCGGGTCTTCAAGCAGAGCCAAATAGAAATTCTAGTTCAAGTGACTCAGAGGGGTGGGACACATGGGTCAAGATCCCATGACATCATATTGCTCCTCCAAAGAAACCACGTAGGTTCACAGAATCCTCTTCAGGAATGTAAACTCTATACATGCAAGGATTTTGTACTATAAAGGTGTGCCTTTATGACTAGATCTGATTATATAACTGCCATTGATATGCCACATCTTCATTCATTCTTGGAGAAGGAAATGGCAACCCACTCTGGTGTTCTTGCCTGGAGAATCCCAGGGACGGGGGAACCTGGTGGGCTGCTGTCTATGGGGTTGCACAGAGTAGGACATGACTGAAGCGACTCAGCAGCAGCAGCAGCAGCAGCAGCAGGCAATATTTATATATGATATCAAATACAAACAGGGTGAAAGGACAGAGAATAATCCCTCTTCTGCCTATTGTCCACCAGCTATCCAGTTCCTCTCCATGGGGACAACCAGGCCCCTGGTCCGGATGGCCTCTGATCAAAAGACTGGCATAAAACCAGCATTAAGTTAATTATAAAAAGTCAGAAGAATTGTAGGGTTACTGAATTTTTTTCAGTCCTAAATGATCAGCTGACTTTTTGCCCAGAGCAGCAATTAAGAGGATTTAAACCTGTTCCTATCTTGATCTTCACTGGATTTTACTTTTCCACAGCTGTCATATCCTTATTTTGGTTCTTTATCATATTAAAAAGATTTTGCAGGCCCACTTCACCCAACACCTATGACTATCTTGATGGTAACCCTGGATCAGTACCTCCTAAGAAGCTTGGAGCAGGGCCATCTCCAGGGATGTTCCCTTCCAAGCTGTGTATCAGGAACCCCAGATCCTGGAAGCACGTAGGTATGGACTGATCTTTTCAGGCTGGGTTCCAGCCCCCTCTCACCAAAAAAGGCCACAGAGGAAAGAGGGGTTCTCAAGGAGTTTGTTAGGATGGTTCAAGCATAAATTTACCCCTGNTACTCCTTTTCCTATTTGGAACCAGTCTGTTGTTCCATGTCCAGTTCTAACTGTTGCTTCCTGACCTGCATATAGGTTTCTCAAGAGGCAGGTCAGGTGGTCTGGTATTCCCGTCTCTTTCAGAATTTTCCAGTTTATTGTGATCCACACAGTCAAAGGCTTTGGCATAGTCAATGAAGCAGAAATAGATGTTTTTCTGGAACTTGCTTGCTTTTTCCATGATCCAGCGGATGTTGGCAATTTGATCTCTGGTTCCTCTGCCTTTTCTAAAACCAGCTTGAACATCTGGCAGGTCTCTTTAATTTGAATATATATATGTGTGTGTATATATATATATAATTTGACTGCACTGAGTCTTAGTTGCAGTGCATGGTTGCCTCATGGCATGTGGAATCTTCCCAGACCAGGGACTGAATCTACATCCCCTGCATGGCAAGGCAGATTCTTTACCACTGGACCACCAGGGAAGTCCCTTTTAAATAGGGTGGTGTCATGTTTACATTCCCTGGACCAAGTGAGTGACCAAGTGAAGTCGTTCAGTCGTGTCTGACTCTTTGCAACCCCATGGACTGTAGCCTACCACACTCCTCCATCCATGGGATTCTCCATGCAAGAGTACTGGAGTGGATTGCCATTTCCTTCTCCAGAGGACCTTCCTGACCCAGGGATTGAACCCGTGTCTTCAAGCAGAGCCAAATAGAAATTCTAGTTCAAGTGACTCAGAGGGGTGGGACACATGGGTCAAGATCCCATGACATCATATTGCTCCTCCAAAGAAACCACGTAGGTTCACAGAATCCTCTTCAGGAATGTAAACTCTATACATGCAAGGATTTTGTACTATAAAGGTGTGCCTTTATGACTAGATCTGATTATATAACTGCCATTGATATGCCACATCTTCATTCATTCTTGGAGAAGGAAATGGCAACCCACTCTGGTGTTCTTGCCTGGAGAATCCCAGGGACGGGGGAACCTGGTGGGCTGCTGTCTATGGGGTTGCACAGAGTAGGACATGACTGAAGCGACTCAGCATCAGCAGCAGCATTCATTCTTTTTTTAAATTTTTATTGGAATATAGTTGATTTGTAATATTACTTTAGTTTCAAGTATACAGCAAAGTGAATCGATTATACACATGTATATATACACTCTTTTTCAGATTCTTTCCCCATATAGGTCACTACAGAGTATTGAGAAGAGTTCCCTGTGCATTATAGCAGCTCCTTATTAGTTATCTAGTTTATATATAATAATGTGTATATGTCAATCCCAGTGTATTCTTCTCCCACTTCCCCCTTGGCAACCATAAGTTTGTTTTTTACATCTGTGAATCTATTCTGTTCTGTGAATGAGTTTTATTTGTACTATTTTTTTAGATCCCACATATAAGCGATATCATATATTTGTCTTTTTCTGTGTGACTTACTTCACTCCGTATGACAATCTCTAGGTCCATCTGTGTTGCTACAAATGATATTATTTCATCCTTTTTTATGGCTGGGTAATATTCCGTTGTATATATGTACCACAGTCTTCTTTATCCATTCCTCGGTGGATGGACATTTAGGTTGCCACCATGTCCTGGCGATTGTAGACAGTGCTGCAGTGAACACTGGTGCATATATCTCTGTATACATGCCCAGGAGTGGGACTGTTGGATCATATAGTAGCTCTATTTTTAGTTTTATAAGGAGCCTCCATACTGTTCTCCACAAGTTTGTACCAGTCTGCATTCTGACTTACAGTGTAGGAGGGTTCCCTTCTCTCCACACCCTCTGCAGCATTTATTATCTGCAAATTTTCTTGATGATGGCCCATTCATTCTTGATGGGAATGAAAGGGGTTCATGAGTCTTCTGCCGTCTAAGGGCTCAGATCTTCACCGAGTTTCTTTCTGTCCATTCTTTAACCTTTTAAAAGACATTAGAAAGATATGAGCCGTCTTTAGGTGTTTTTCTCCTGTATTGTTTTGCTTGAGGCTGTGGTTATAGGATTAATATTAACAAAAGCTTTTCTGGATATTAAAGACAGCCTTAATTCTGTAAGTATTGATTTCTTCTCAGCCTAGTTGGACTTATAGGAAAAAGCTGTTTACATTCAGAAAATTGAAATGTTCAAAAAGTCATTTTGACAAGAAGCTAAAGGAGAACTCATAACTGGACAAAACAAGATCTACCACACCCCAGTTCTGGGTTCTGGCATGGCCAGAGTCCAGCTTCCAAGTGACCCAATTGTCATCTTCAGACAAACTCCCTTTTTCAGCTCCTTCTGGAGACCTGGCTAGTGTGACTCAGAAACAGCTTTGTTTTGTTTCTTTGATAATTACACTTAAATGGTCACATGTGGCTAAACCGCCACATTATTGGACAATGCAGTCATAAAGCATAATTATCAACTGGAAGAAATTTTACTTTTAGAAACTGAATTTTAACATTTTTTTAATGTATGCTTGGATTACTTTCCATTGTTTGATATTTAACAGTAGTTTTTCCAACTTTTGCCCCCATAATAAACCCTTCCACCACCAGATTAAGATACATTTGTTCCCAACTGTGACTGTTCACTGGATTTACTTTTAAATAAAGCCATTTAATTTTTCATCAACAGAGTCATCAGAACCTGCTACAACAGGAGGAATAATTACTCTGTTTTTAATAACTGCTGTCTTCATCAGCACTATAATGATACTGAAACGGATTGGTTATATATGCTTAAGAAATGATTTCCCCAAAGTTTTGGTATGTATTTTTTTTTTCATTTTTACCTTTATTTTTCATTTTGACTTAAGAATTTTTATTATACACTTAAATATCTTCATAGAAGAAACCCCATTTTCTCAAAACATCAAGGTGTTGTGTCACTCTGGGTTCTTTACCATTCCTATAAACCTATGTATTGCATTTTCTGCTTTCTTTTCATACTTTGTCCACATATGATTTTTTCCATTGTCACAGTGTTCCATTGTTATTATTGTTTCCTTTTTCCTTAATCATTTCTCAGCTGTCAGGCATTTGGATTGACTTCCTTTTCATTCTTTATTTTTCTTTCATTTCTTTGGCCACTAGGAGTAACACAATGAACATTTTAATACAGGTTGTCTTTTTAGTTTGGATTACTTATGTGGAATATATACCCAAAGTGAATATATCTTATATGAAAATATAAAGAACTAATTTATAATGCTAGTGTCAACATCACAGTGTACACCTTTCTCCAAAGCTTTGCCAACATTGATTAATCTTTTTTTTCTACTTTTATTCATTTATCATAGTATAATCGTCCCCCAGGGGTCTCTTATTTGTGTTATTCGTAAGTGGAACCAGCCACTTTCTCTGTGTTTCATGAGGCATATTCTTCCTGCTCAGAATCTTTGGCACTCGACCAAGTCTAGGTATTGATCTTACATATTTCTAAAACCTCCTCACATGTTTTGATTCAACCACTTTGCCCATCGTTTTTCATTTTCCTTATTCTGTCCCTTTCCTTCTACATTAGAAGATATTCAGATATTTCCTTCTACATTAGAAGATATTCTGTGTTTGAATTCATTCATCTTCTAATTTTTTAAATAGCCACAAATAAATATCTCTCTACAGGTGGTAAAAGTATAGTCTTTTTTTTTTAATTCTTTTGTTTCTTTAAATGTTTTTAATTGAAGTATAGTTTATTTGCAATGCTGTATTCAAGCATTCAGAAACTGATTCAGTTTAATAATATATATATAAAAGAATTTGAAAAAGAATATATATAATTTCTTTTTCAGATTCTTTTCCATTATAGCTTATTGCAAGATATTGAATATAGTTCCCTGTGCTATACAATAAGTCCTTATTGTTTACCTACTTTTATATAGTAATGAAAAAGCAAAGTGAAAGTGTTAGTCGCTCAGTCATGTCTGACTCTTTGCGACCCCATGGACTATAGCCCATCAGGATTCTCTAAGTTCATTTGTATCATTTTTTTTTCAGATTCCACAAATAAGTGATAGAGTATGATATCTGTCTTTTCTCTGACTTAATCTTTCTCCACTTACTATGATAGTCTCTAGGT
>SJYW01052650.1:818696-833931 GCA_006410735.1 Raphicerus campestris | reverse complement strand
TTTTTTTTTTTTTAATCTATCAGTATAACTTAATCTTTTGTAGCTTTAACAATATATCTTTTTGAGTTTTTTATGTTAGTGTTCAGTTGCAGGCTTACTCTCAGCCTCCACTCCAACTCTTCCGTTGGCCATGTATAGCTTTGGCTTTGAGCTCTTAGATAAATCCCACTCCAACTGATGTTTCTCATGCAGCCTTGAGATATAAAACCCCCTAGCACTACACCCCTCATGTCCTGGAAGATTTTCTGCCTGAATTACCTAAATTCATTACTAACCCTTCTCCCAGGTCTCCTGGGTTTTTCCTGTCCTTAAAATGAGCCCAAATTATATGCCAATTATATTTATACCAGTTATTATGTTATCTCCAAGTAAGGAAAGCAAGCATTGTTACCTTGTGTCTGTCTGCTATTTCTCCAGTAAAAAGTGTTGCTCTGTGTTTAAGTACAAACTCTAGGAGTAGTAAAACAGCACACCCTAGGTCTAGTATGCTTGTGTATGTATGTCTAAACAAAAACAGAAGTTAAAAATTGTAAACTGTCTTTTCTTTTCTCCTCCTCTCCCCTCACCGCCTTCCCCCTTCTCTTCTTTTCCTCCTCCTACACCTCCTCTTTCGCATTTAACAAATATGTGTTGTGTATTTACTGTATATCCACATGTGCTGGGTACTGGGGATCTAGATGTGAATAAAACAAACAAAAAAGATGCCCCTTATGGAGGTTAAAGTATGAAAAATGGGGGGTAGAGACAATGATCATTATTAAATGATATGACTGGCTAAGTACGAAATTCAGAACCTAGAGATGAAGTATTAGGACTAATAAGTTGAGCCACACTAGCCACTTATTTAGACTAATAAGTTTGTTACACACAAAGTAATCAACATAAAAACGCTGCTTTTTATACCCTAGCAACAGTCACTTAAAAATAAATGTTTTTCTATAAGTTGCTTTTCAACAGCCAAGAAATTGAGTGCACAAGTCATAGCAAAAAACTGAATTTTCACAAACTCAACATACCCACATAAGTCACATCCAGATCAAGAAAGAAAACATGACCAACCCCCTCCAGAAGTCTCTCTTCCACCTCTCACTCACTGCCCATGCCCAGGATAACCACTCTCTACACTCTAACAGAGTAGATTAGTTTTACCTGGTTTTGAACTTAGAATCATACAATTCAATGGAATCATGCAATTTAAGTGAAATCATACAGTTTTTACAGTTTTTAAAACATCATTACAATAGTAATAAAAATATTTTTAAAGTATTTAAGGAAGAAATCTAACAGAAGGTGTCACAAGCCCATTGTGGAGGAAATTATCAAACCTTGTTGAAAGGCATTAACAAAGATCTAGTCAAATGGGGAGCCCAGAGACAGACTCACATATGTGGAAACAAGGTTAGGCTTAGGGTTTTTAGGAATTGCTGTGGGGAAAGGATTGAGGTCAGTAAATGCTACCCATGTGGGGAAAAATGAAATCAGATTCCTACCTCACACCATACACAAACATTAATTTCAGGCATATTAAAGACTGCAATATGAACAGCAAAACTATTAGAAGTTTTAGAAGGGCATATAGGAGTCATACTTAACGGTAAGGAAGATTCAGCAGAAACCATGGAGAAAGACAATTGATATACCTTCTTAAATTAAGATGGAAATTTTCTTTCCATTAAATGTCATCATAACAAGAGTAAAACATTAAACCACAGACTAGGGGAAAGTCCATGCAGCATAAACAATCAACAAATAATTGGCATCTAGGTTACATAAGTGCTCAGTCACTCAGTCGTGTCCAACTCTTTGTGGCCCCATGGACTATAGCCTGCCAGGATCCTCTGTCCATGGAATTTTCCTGGCAAGAATACTGGAGCAGGTTACCATTTCCTCCTCCAGGGGATCTTCCCCACTCAGGGATCGAACCTGCATCTCTTCTGTCTCCGGTACTGGCAGGCAGGTTCTTTACTACTAGAGCCCCCTGGGAAGCCCAAGGTTATACAAACAGCCCCTACAAATAAATAAGAAAAATGACGAAACAACCCAATAGAACAGTTCATCCTAAGGCTGCATCTGAATAGAGTCAGGGAGAAGTAGGCTTATCACATTGGGCAGCCTGAGCAAGACAACAGAAAGGAGAAGGATGCTGATGATGACTCACAGTCTGCAAAGGGAATCTCGCGACCACCCTCCTCACCAGGACCCCATTGTAGCCGGTCTCCTTAGCCCACCTCACCTGTTGTATCTGGGAGGTGCTAGGTTAGAGCAACCACCAGTCTCTCTGTTCCTTCTCAACTCTGACCCTTTAGGAGTCACCTGCATCTCTAAGGTCCTCCAGTCCAGGGAGCTCTGACCCCAGTGGGATCAGCTCCCTAGACTCTCTCCTTACTCACAGTTCCTTGACACCCATAAGAATGTCAGCAATCCGGAGGTGAAATCTATCCAGTTGAAATCTATCCATCTATCAAAACTATCGATGGATAGATTCCCCTTAACAAGCAAAAAGCAGCAAGGGGACAGCAGTGGGAAGGAGTGAGCCAGTCTCTACTGCAGGCAGCCTCCTAGATTGAAACCCAGCCTCCACCACTGAGTGTTCCTTGAAACCTGGGCAAGTTTCTTAACCTCTCTACATTGTAAAGTGGAGCAAGACTAGTAAGCCTACTTCATAGAGAAGTCGTGAGGATGAAATGAATTATAATGTGTAGTTTTCTAAAAGCAGTACTCCACAAACAGTAAACCCTGTGTAACTGTCCTCTGTTTTGTACTTACTGTCATCATCTTCCCATCTCTGTGCAGTTAGTTAACTCCACTAAGTTTTATGATGTCAAAAAGATAGAGAACAAACACTCAGGACCAATCATTCTCTCTGCACTGATCATTTTCTCTCTCTCTCTCTTTTATTTTTTTAAAGAATTTTTATAAACTGTCAGTCTGGGTGTTTCCCGAGCTGCCTCCATTGGAAAAAGTGGCTACCGTGGAAGTCATTCACATCAACAGGAAGAAGAAAGAGTGGAATTATAATTATGACGATGAAAGTGACATTGAAAACGAGGCAGCTCCCCGCGTAAATTCCGGCGGTTATACCAAGCATGGACTAACGGGCAGGCTGTGTCCAACTTCCACCTCTTCAGCCAGCTTGGAGGACTGCAGCGACCCCAGTGCAGAGGAGCCGTACCTGCCTGAGCCCACGGGGGACGCCGAGACCCCCATGGCACCAGGGCCCGGCCCCTGGCAGTCGGAAGGCACACATGGGGGCTACCAGACGAGAGGGGCTCTGTGGCAGGACCCCACTTCTGAGGAGGACAGTGACTCCACGGAGGGGTCTGAGGGCAGAATTGTCTTCAACGTGAATCTGAACTCTGTGTGTGTGAGAGCCCTTGAGGACGACAAGGACTCAGAAGTCACTCTAACATCCCCATCTCGTCCAGAAGAGACAGTTGTGCTGGAGGACCTCAGCGAGACAGAATCAAGCCTTTTGGTGGCCAGTGAAGAAGGGACACAGCTGCCCTTCACCGACCCCTCTATGGAGTGCCCGAGGCCCCAAGATGCTCCTTCTGATAAAAGTGACACTTCCGAGTCAGATGTTGACATGGGGGATGGGTATATAGTAAGACAAGTGAGTCTGAAAAATTTTAATTAACCTGGACACACACTGCCTCCGGGCCTCACCTCCAACCCCAGCACCTGCACTTGCTCCTTTGGGGTCTCTGAGTGTTCTCCCTGGGGAGGAGTAGGAGACTGGTGACATCATCTATGCAAATTCTCACTCTGGGGGGAGGGGAGGTGGGAAACAGAGTATTCTGCTATTATTCAGTGCATTGTTTACCTGTTCAAATCAATTTGCCTTGATGGGAAAATGCCCTGCCTGTTCCCTTTCCTCTCATGGATGTCTAATGAGTCTGCATCATGTTTCCCAGAGTAAAGAACAAAGTTCCCTGTGGTTTTCAGGCGATGTTCCGGGGCCCTGTAAGATTTCTGGGAAATTATTAAATCGGGTCAGTGTGGAGTAGGGAGAGAAAAGGAAGACATTCAGCAGGGTTCATAGCAGGCGCAGTCAGCAGTGGTTTTTTTTCCCCCCACAGGCTTGAGGGAAGACCAGAAAAGCCACAGAAAAACAGAAGGGAGGGAGGGCAGTTAGAAAGCAAGGACACACAGGAGGAAACAAGCACATGCTCTGGGTTGGGATTGGAAAAAAGGAAGCCCTAACTAAGTCTGGGGCACCCCTAGATAATATTGTGTCACCTACACTCTTGAGAATTCAACTCTCAGCCCCTGGTCCAGCCCTCCTGAATCTGAGTGAGGAAGACATACACACACACACACATAATAACTCTGGTGCCAGACAGGTGACTAATAGAGAAACATTTGCATAAGGGAGAGGGACAGGGTCTGTGTCATATTTTAAGATATAATTTTGTACAGTGGTTGGTAAAAAATAAAAACATACTTTTTAATATAAACTTGGAAATGTCTCCACATTTTTTTCTTATTAGACAGGAGATATATGCAGCAGATGTGTAGTTCTGCTGGCATCTCTGGGTTACACAAAACTCCCTCTAACTACTTCATGGCCTCTGGGAGCCAAAGGGACCTTCTGCCTCCCTGATGAGCTCGTGTTCCTGTGGAATGTTCTAGCAACGGAAGTCAGCCAGTGTCTTACATCACCTAGTACTTACCCTGCTCTGGGTTTTCCAACCTCATTGCTGCTGTTAAATAACACATTGAAAAGGAGGAAATAAAGCCTTTGTCAGCAGTCTTATGAGAGAAATGATTCTGGTCATGTAAATGACTTGGTTCTCTGTTGCCACTTATCCCTGGGGGGAGAGGGGAGTTACGGTATAGAAGATCCTCTCAAGCTAGATTTGCTAATGGAGTGCTTTAAAATTGCGGAGGAGAGGCAATCATAGAGACAGCAACTGTTCACTGGAGAAAAACTGTGGTGTTGGAGAAGACTCTTGAGAGTCCCTTGGACTGCAAGGAGATCCAACCAGTCCATTCTGAAGGATATCAACCCTGGGATTTCTTTGGAAGGAATGATGCTAAAGCTGAAACTCCAGTACTTTGGCCACCTCATGAGAAGAGTTGACTCATTGGGAAAGACTCTGATGCTGGGGGGGATTGGGGGCAGGAGGAGAAGGGGACGACAGAGGATGAGATGGCTGGATGGCATCACTGACTCCATGAATGTGAGTCTGAGTGAACTCCGGGAGTTGGTGATGGACACGGAGGCCTGGCGTGCTGCGATTCATGGGGTTGCAAAGAGTCGGACACGACTGAGCGACTGAACTGAACTGAAGAAAAACCATCACCACCTTTAATCCCACCATCCAGATATCAACTCTGGGTTGGCTCTGTGTTAGTCTATCAGTCGTGTCCGACTCTTTTGAGACCCTACAGACTGCAGCCCCCCAGGCTCCTCTGTCCACGGAATTCTCTGTCCATGGGTGGGTGGCCATGCCCTTCGCCAAGGGGATCTTCCTGACCCAGGAAGCAAACCCCGGTCTCCTGCGTTGCAGGCAAATTCTTTACTATCTGGAGTGTATTCATTTAACTTGAGGGCTCCTTTCAAAGCATGCGTTTAATGTAATCAGGGACACTGCATGTACAGTTTTGTACCCTGTTTTACTAACGGTGTTTTCCACTCACTTGCAGGCGAAAAGTCCCCTTTCACCTCTGTTTCTGCCAGTCAAGCGGGTGACAGCGGCCCCTGGAGCAGGGTGCGAGGGGCGGGGCCCAGAGGGGGGGCGGGGCCCAGACGGGGCGGGGGCCCGGGTGGGGGCGGGCCCTGCACCGCCCCGCCCCGCCCCCGGTTCCCGGAAGCAGCCTCGGAGCTGGCGGGCGGACGCGCGTACGTGCGACCCCGGCGTAAGAGGTTGGGGGGTGTGCCCCGGTGCCCGGCGGCTGTCTGCGGGGCTCCCACCTTGAGCGCCCTCCCGGGCTCCCGGCGCGACTATGGCGCGCAGCCTCCGGAGCTGGCTGGGCGGCTGCCTCCTGATGTCAGGTGAGGGGTCTGCGGGGAGGGGACGCCGGGTAGCCTCCGGGGCCTCGGCTCGACCGCCGGGGCTGCCCGCGCTGGGACCCCGACTCGCCTGTGGCTCTGCGTCCCGACTGGAGGAAGTGCGCTCGGGAAGCGGGAGGCCTGGCTACGACGCCGGGTAGCGTTGACCCCCAAAGACGACCCCCCCGCACTCCCCCTAGCGCACCCCAGAGGCGCACTCAAAGTGACTTAAGTTCCTGGGCGGGAACGCTAGGCCCAGCACGCCAAGGTCTGCCACTCAACCCCTACAGCTCTAGGGCTTCTGAGTTCTAAATCCAGTGAAACCTTTCGTGTCCTGCTCCAAACTGCCTGTGTGTGTGTGTGTGTGTGTGTGTGTGTGTTAGTCACTCAGTCGTGTCCGACTCTTTGCGACCCCATGAACTGGGGCCCGCCAGGCTTCTCTAGAGGTTCATGGAATTCTCCAAGCAAGAATGCTGGAGTGGGCCTCCTCCAGGGGATCTTCCCGACCCAGGGATTGAACCCTGGTCTCCTGCATCGCAAGCAGATTCTTTAGCACTTGGGCTAAAGGGCAGTCCTCTAAACTGTCTGCCCAGGTTCAAATAACACAATGGATCCCTCCTTCCTTTCTGATGTATCTCTCATTCTCTGGTTTCCCTCCCACCTATATCAAGCTGTTTCTCCCAGGGATTCTCCACCAATATCAGCCAAGTTTATACCCAGCTCTGTTCTCTCCTTCTCCTACACTACCCCTCTGGGGGCTGCCAGCAGAACTTTGGCATTAAATACCAGCTCTGGGCTTCCCTGGTGGCTCAGATGGTGAAGAATCTGCTGCAATGCAGGAGATCCAGGTTCAGTCCCTAGGTGGGGAAGATCCCCTGGAGAATGAAATTGCAACCCACTCCAGTATTCTTACCTGGAGAATTCCAGGGACAAAGGAGCCTGGCCAGCTGCAGTCCTTGGGGTCCCAAGGAGTCTAACATTGTGGAGGGACTAACACTTAACACTGGGCTTCCCTGGTAGCTTGGTGGTAAAGAATCTATCTTACCAATGCAGGAGATGTAGGTTCGATCCCTGGTCAGGGAAGATCCCTTGGAGTAGTAAGTGGCAGTCCACTCCAGTAATCTTTCCTGGGAAATCCCATGGTTAGAAGGAGCCTGGTGGGCTACAGTCCATGGGGTTGCAGAAGAGTTGGACACAACTTAGCGACTGAACAACAACATGGACTCGTGACTTTCAAATTTCTGTCTGTTGGTGCTAGTTGGGTGATGGTCCGGTGGCAGTTATTATACTCTTCTCTGTACTTCTGTGTATGTTTGGCATTTTCTGTTAAAAAGTTTAACAACTATTTCTATCTCTAGCTCAAATCTACCCTCTGTGCCTACAGCTGGTTTATTCATCCAGCTGTCTCTGACATTCCTACTTATGTATCCTTCAGTATCTCAAACCTAATGCAAATCCTAAAATTGTTGTTTTTGTTCAGTTGTGTCTGACTCTTTGCGACCCCACGGACTACAGCATGCCAGGCTTCTCTTTCCTTTGCTGTCCCCTGGAGTTTGCTCAAACTCACGTCCATTGAGTTAGTGATGCCATCCAGCCATCTCATCCTCTGTCGTCCCCTTCTCCTCCTGTCTTCAATCTTTCCCAGCATCATGGTCTTTTCCAATGAGTCAGTTCTTTGTATCAGGTGGCCAAAGTATTGGAACTTCAGTTTCAGCAACAGTCCTTCCAGTGAATATTTGGTGTTTGATTTCCACCCCCAGCCTCAGTCAGAGCATAAGGTGCTTAAGCAGGGAGTGGATATTAACATCTACTTCGCACCGAATGTATCAGGAAGTCTAAAGTTTATACATCTGGAAATAGATTTAAAATCTACCCCCTCACACCTTTCTGTTGTTTTAGTCACTCAGTCATGTCCTACTCTCTGGTGACCCCATGGACTGTAGCCCACCAGGCTCCTTCTGTCCATGGGATTTCCCAGGCAAGAATACAGAAGTGGATTGCCATTTCTTTCTCCAGGGGATCTTCTCGACCCGGGGATCAAACCCACATTTCCTACATTGGCAGGCAGATTCCTTACCACTGAGCCACTTGGAAAGCCCTCACACCTTTATACCACCACACAAATTCCAGGTCACCCTCATCCATCCCCACGTCTCTTTTGCTGTCCTTCTCCCTTTAGCAATTTCTTCTCTTCAAATACAGTCCAGACTCCTCAGCACCGCTAAAGCATGTCTCCCTCTCCCACAAGCCCATGTGAAGACTTGGAGCCACAGAGTACATGACCTGAGTATTGGACGTGGTTATTTTCTTGGACAACTATTTTGAGAAAGAGAGTTGCCAACTTTTTTCCCTTTATGTTTACAGCATTAGGAATGATTCCACCTCCTGAAAATGTCAGAATGAATTCAGTTAATTTCAAGAATATTCTACGATGGGAGTCACCTGCTTTTCCCAAGGGGAATCTGACGTTCACAGCTCAGTACCAAAGGCAAGTCTGGGCCGCTCTTGGCAGGAGGGCACCAAAGGATGGTGGCCTTGGCAGGACTGGTCACTGGGCTGGACCAGGGAGAGAGCCTGACTGCTGTCACCCAAGTGACCATGACAGCCGAGGGAGAGCATTTCGCTGGCCTCTTTCATTCTGTCCCAGAATTCTTGTGAAAGCTCTGTTCCCTGAAAACAGACAGTAAANTGTGTGTGTGTGTGTGTGTGTGTGTTAGTCACTCAGTCGTGTCCGACTCTTTGCGACCCCATGAACTGGGGCCCGCCAGGCTTCTCTAGAGGTTCATGGAATTCTCCAAGCAAGAATGCTGGAGTGGGCCTCCTCCAGGGGATCTTCCCGACCCAGGGATTGAACCCTGGTCTCCTGCATCGCAAGCAGATTCTTTAGCACTTGGGCTAAAGGGCAGTCCTCTAAACTGTCTGCCCAGGTTCAAATAACACAATGGATCCCTCCTTCCTTTCTGATGGATCTCTCATTCTCTGGTTTCCCTCCCACCTATATCAAGCTGTTTCTCCCTGGGATTCTCCACCAATATCAGCCAAGTTTATACCCAGCTCTGTTCTCTCCTTCTCCTACACTACCCCTCTGGGGGCTGCCAGCAGAACTTTGGCATTAAATACCAGCTCTGGGCTTCCCTGGTGGCTCAGATGGTGAAGAATCTGCTGCAATGCAGGAGATCCAGGTTCAGTCCCTAGGTGGGGAAGATCCCCTGGAGAATGAAATTGCAACCCACTCCAGTATTCTTACCTGGAGAATTCCAGGGACAAAGGAGCCTGGCCAGCTGCAGTCCTTGGGGTCCCAAGGAGTCTAACATTGTGGAGGGACTAACACTTAACACTGGGCTTCCCTGGTAGCTTGGTGGTAAAGAATCTATCTTACCAATGCAGGAGATGTAGGTTCGATCCCTGGTCAGGGAAGATCCCTTGGAGTAGTAAGTGGCAGTCCACTCCAGTAATCTTTCCTGGGAAATCCCATGGTTAGAAGGAGCCTGGTGGGCTACAGTCCATGGGGTTGCAGAAGAGTTGGACACAACTTAGCGACTGAACAACAACATGGACTCGTGACTTTCAAATTTCTGTCTGTTGGTGCTAGTTGGGTGATGGTCCGGTGGCAGTTATTATACTCTTCTCTGTACTTCTGTGTATGTTTGGCATTTTCTGTTAAAAAGTTTAACAACTATTTCTATCTCTAGCTCAAATCTACCCTCTGTGCCTACAGCTGGTTTATTCATCCAGCTGTCTCTGACATTCCTACTTATGTATCCTTCAGTATCTCAAACCTAATGCAAATCCTAAAATTGTTGTTTTTGTTCAGTTGTGTCTGACTCTTTGCGACCCCACGGACTACAGCATGCCAGGCTTCTCTTTCCTTTGCTGTCCCCTGGAGTTTGCTCAAACTCACGTCCATTGAGTTAGTGATGCCATCCAACCATCTCATCCTCTGTCGTCCCCTTCTCCTCCTGTCTTCAATCTTTCCCAGCATCATGGTCTTTTCCAATGAGTCAGTTCTTTGTATCAGGTGGCCAAAGTATTGGAACTTCAGTTTCAGCAACAGTCCTTCCAGTGAATATTTGGTGTTTGATTTCCACCCCCAGCCTCAGTCAGAGCATAAGGTGCTTAAGCAGGGAGTGGATATTAACATCTACTTCGCACCGAATGTATCAGGAAGTCTAAAGTTTATACATCTGGAAATAGATTTAAAATCTACCCCCTCACACCTTTCTGTTGTTTTAGTCACTCAGTCATGTCCTACTCTCTGGTGACCCCATGGACTGTAGCCCACCAGGCTCCTTCTGTCCATGGGATTTCCCAGGCAAGAATACAGGAGTGGATTGCCATTTCTTTCTCCAGGGGATCTTCTCGACCCGGGGATCAAACCCACATTTCCTACATTGGCAGGCAGATTCCTTACCACTGAGCCACTTGGAAAGCCCTCACACCTTTATACCACCACACAAATTCCAGGTCACCCTCATCCATCCCCACGTCTCTTTTGCTGTCCTTCTCCCTTTAGCAATTTCTTCTCTTCAAATACAGTCCAGACTCCTCAGCACCGCTAAAGCATGTCTCCCTCTCCCACAAGCCCATGTGAAGACTTGGAGCCACAGAGTACATGACCTGAGTATTGGACGTGGTTATTTTCTTGGACAACTATTTTGAGAAAGAGAGTTGCCAACTTTTTTCCCTTTATGTTTACAGCATTAGGAATGATTCCACCTCCTGAAAATGTCAGAATGAATTCAGTTAATTTCAAGAATATTCTACGATGGGAGTCACCTGCTTTTCCCAAGGGGAATCTGACGTTCACAGCTCAGTACCAAAGGCAAGTCTGGGCCGCTCTTGGCAGGAGGGCACCAAAGGATGGTGGCCTTGGCAGGACTGGTCACTGGGCTGGACCAGGGAGAGAGCCTGACTGCTGTCACCCAAGTGACCATGACAGCCGAGGGAGAGCATTTCGCTGGCCTCTTTCATTCTGTCCCAGAATTCTTGTGAAAGCTCTGTTCCCTGAAAACAGACAGTAAAATCCTTTCTCCTGTTTCTTGTGATGGTTCATGGTCAGACATTTTAGCCTATAGATCATGGGTGTCATCAGCCACTATTCAGCTTGCTGCAATGTGAACTTATCAGGCTTGTCACTGTTGATGTTTTCTAAGAGAAAAGCGCCAATGATGAGACCATCTTCCAGTTATCAGAGTAGTATTGCTGAAAATGAGAATGTTAGTTGCTTAGTCGTGAACAACTCTGTGCCACTCCATGGACTGTAGCCCACCAGGCTCCTCTGTCCATGGAATTCTCCAGGCAAGAATACTGGAGTGAATAACCATTCGCTTCTCCAGTGAATCTTCCTGACCCAGGGATTGAACCCAGGTTGCCTACATTATAGGCAAATTCTTTACTGTCTGAGCGACCAGGGAGGCCCAGAGTAATGTTGCTCGAAGTCAACAGTTTGTAAGTGGGAGCTATCCAAGAAAACCGAGGTATGCAAAACAGGCAGGAAGCCCCTTGCTAGCTTACCACCCTCCCGCCTAGGTTATAAACTGTGTACCTCAGTGCTGGGGGGTACAGATCATGTGCATAGTGGATGTACAGCTACTCTGAGTTGTGTCCCAAAACTGAATTGTAAGAGAGCTGCTGGCTGTTGAAAGCTGTCTCCTCTGAAGACAGCAGAGGCTTAAGAAGAAAGGGTGAGTGTGACCTCAGTGATGCTCCAAGCTCCCAGGACCTGCCCTCCCTGTCAGTTTCTCCCTGTGCTGGGGCTGCCACCATATGTCACAAGCTGGGCTGCAGGTGACGTATCTTTGTCTCGAGTGTGAAACAGCAACAGGAGGCCAAAGGGCAGTGAGCCACACACCTGCTTCCTGTGCGGCTCAGAAGCGGACAAAGGCAGATACTCGCCCTCAGTGAGCTGGAAGCGGGTGCAGACACACCCTCTGGGAGCCGGGAGAGATGTGAGTCTCAGGGGCTTTGATCCTACACTCCTCATTTTACCGCCATATCCAGAGCTTGCTGAGTCAGAGAAGAAGGAGAAAGATAAATAAGATCATCTTTGTATACACTTTTTTTAAACTTTTTAGTTCAAAATAATTCACAAGTAACAAATCATTTCAAAATATCAAGTATAATGCAGAAAACTTCCAAATAACCTATATCCACATTCACCAGTTTTTAAGGTCTGCCATAGTATCTCTAGCAGAGACATTACTTTGCCAACAAAGGTCCATCTAGTCAAGGCTATGGTTTTTCCAGTGGTCATATATGTATATGAGAATTGGACTCTGAAGAATGCTGAGCGGCAAAGAATGGATGCTTTTGAACTGTGGTGTTGGGAGAAGATTCTTGAGAGTCCCTTGGAACCAGTCCATTCTGAAGGAGATCAGCCCTGGGATTTCTTTGGAGGGAATGAAGCTAAAGCTGAAACTCCAGTGATTTGGCCACCTCATGCGAAGAGTTGACTCATTGGAAAAGACTCTGATGCAGGAGGAGAAGGGGACGACCGAGGATGAGATGGCTGGATGGCATCACTGACTCTATGGACGTGAGGGAGTTGGTGATGGACAGGGAGGCCTGGCGTGCTGCTATTCATGGGGTCGTGAAGAGTCGGACATGACTGAGCAACTAAACTGAACTGAACTGATAGTGTCTCTGTCCTACATAATGCCTTCTGCCCCTTGATATGTCATTGTGTGTTTCGTGAGCTCAAGGATAGCCTTTTGCATCACTGCAGCAGCAGCATCGAGGATTGGCAGTCTCACCAGTGATGCTGTCCTGGCATCTCAGCCCATGCTCCAGTGAATCTTCCTGACCCAGGGATTGAAGTCAGTCTCCCCCAGGACTTAAGACGGGTCAGCCAGAGACTTAATTTTTTTCTCCTGCTGTGTATTTTCTAGCCTTGATTGGTTAATTTCATCTCTGTGTTTTCTCCACTCTGTCTTGATAGCTCTGGGGGTTTCGACATGGAAAATTAACTTGCCTCTCTGTCTCTCTCTCCCTGTAGTGTATTTCTTATTGTTCTTTGTTTCTTTGTTATTGGAGTAAAGTGTTTGGTTTTAGATGTTTGTCTTTTAGATGAGAGCTGCCAATAACTAAGAGTGAAACCTGGATTCCAGTCTCCTGAGCATAGACGTGCAGACCAAGCCGGGCCTCTGCTGGGGAAAACAAAACATACGCTGGGTGTGGAAGAAATTTGACCCTGAGAAACGTGTTTACCCCTCTATGGCTCTAGAAAACATTTGATTAGAATTTAGCCTGCGTGGTCACACAGCACAAACTCTCGTTGTCTGTGTGCATTGCATAGGGGTGGCCAAGGGTGGGGCTTCAGAGAATGTACTGATGATTTTAATATGGAAACATCTAAAACAACTAGGTGTAAATACAGCGAACAGATCATATTAACTACTTAATGGAAAGAAAAATATGTGTAGATGCTATTAAAAAATAACCTAATGAAAGGGAAGTCACTGCAAAATAACTGTTGAAAGACTGTGTTCTGCTCAGTTGATGTATTAGTTTAAATGTAAGGGAAAAATGGCCACATGTGGGAAAAGCCCCTTCCAAGGAATGACCCCTGGATTTTCCCAATGATGGGATGTTAAGCAACCATAAAAAGTTGATTGATTGAGAAAGTGTTTGTGGCCTGTTTAGTGAAAAAAGCAGACAGTAAGCCCAATTATCTCTGCCTCGTAAGAGTGAGGTGGAAACTGAAGTCAAGCAGACCCAAGTTACATGAGAGAGTTTCTAGACTTTCCACCCCTGTGCCTTGTCTGTAGAATAAAGGTGATGTCATTTCTGCCCTCCTGTGAAAATTCAGTGAGGTAATACTGTTGAAATAGCACACTATTGGACACCTGCGTGCTTGACAAATGTTGGTTGTTATTATTCTTATCACATTCGTTGTCACCTCTGAGAGAAGCTAGATTGTTTTTGGCACCAAGACAGGAAGGTGCCAGTCAGACAAAATTCTTACTTTTTGCAAAACAAGATCCTGGATTTCCTTATATCAGGTGGCGCTGATTATAGTTCCTGAGGCTATTATGAGGTTAAGTTACATCCCATTCCTTCCCATGTTTCTGCCACCCTCCCTCTGGGTGTTGGCCTGGATATCTGAGGCCAGTGAGTTTTTTAAAAATAATATTTCCAGCATGATTGAGGCATAGTCGCATATAGGGCATTATTTGAAATCATTGTGATATACCTATTTTGGCTAATGTGTGTATATCAACATTTCACAAACTATGCCCCACAACTTTCAGAGATACATAATCAAAAAGGGACGCTTTCTCAGTCAAATATGTTGAATACTCAACCCCTTTTTGGAGAAGGCAATGGCAACCCACTCCAGTACTCTTGCCTGGAAAATCCCATGGACAGAGGAGCCTAGGAGGCTACAATCCATGGGGTCGCTGAGAGTCAGACATGACTTGAGTGACTTCACTTTCACCTTTCACCTTCATGCATTGGAGAAGGAAATGGCAACCCACTCCAGTGTTACTGCCTGGAGAATCCCAGGGACAGGGCAGCCTGGTGGGCTGCCGTCTATGGGGTCACACAGAGTCGGACACGACTGAAGCGACTTAGCAGCAGCAGCAGCCCCTTTTTGGAAAGACACGTGCTCTGAGAAATTCTGTTAAGAAGAGACATCTATTCATGTTTTACCTTGTTTTTGCCCCCCAGATTGTTTGACCAAGGGATGGATTATTTTTGAAAGTCTTGATGATACATCAAGGATCATTGAGATCCCATGGAACAGAGTTTAGAAAATGCACATATGCAATGACAACCTCAGAGAGACTGAGACTGAGGCTCCCAGACCTCCAGGAGCTCCCTGGTGGCTCAGCTGGAAAAGAATCCGCCTGCCATGCAGGAGACCTGGGTTCCATCCCTGCATTGGGAAGATCCCCTGGAGAAAGGAACAGCTACCCACTCCAATATTCTGGCCTGGAGAATAGCATGGACTATATAGTCCGCGGGGTTGCAAAGTCGGACACAAGTGAGTGACTTTCACTTTCACCAGAAGCTCAAGAATTCCAAGGTGCAGTCCCTTTCTTATCTTAAATGCTGCCTAATGAAAAAGTTGGGTTAAAGCTCAACATTCAGAAAACGAAGATCATGGCATCCGGTCCCATCACTTCATGGGAAATAGATGGGGAAACAGTGGAAACAGTGGCTGACTTTATTTTTGGGGGCTCCAAAATCACTGCAGATGGTGACTGCAGCCATGAAATTAAAAGACGCTTACTCCTT
>SJYW01052650.1:798446-813425 GCA_006410735.1 Raphicerus campestris | reverse complement strand
ATAGCATATTCAAAAGCAGCGACATTACTTTGCTGACTAAGGTCCGTCTAGTCAAGGCTATGGTTTTCCCAGTGGTCATGTATGGATGTGAGAGTTGGACTGTGAAGAAGGCTGAGTGCTGAAGAATTGATGCTGTGGTGTTGGAGAAGACTCTTGAGAGTTGCTTGGACTGCAAGGAGATCCAGCCAGTCCATTCTAAAGGAGATCAGCCCTGGGATTTCTTTGGAGGGGGACGATGCTGAAGCTGAAACTCCAGTACTTTGGGCACCTCATGCGAAGAGTTGAATCACTGGAAAAGACTCTGATGCTGGGAGGGATTGGGGGCAGGAGGAGAAGGGGACGACAGAGGATGCGATGGCTGGATGGCATCACTGACTCGATGGACATGAGTCTGAGTGAATTCCAGGAGTTTGTGATGGACAGGGAGGCCTGGTGTGCTGTGATTCATGGGGTTGCAAAGAGTTGGACATAACTGAGTGACTGAACTGAACTGACCATCTGTGCTTATGGGCAGGCATGGAATCCAAGCAGTGTCCAAGCAGGTCAGAAGCAAGGTCAAGGGCCTGCGTTTCTGCTTCTGGAGCCTGAACAAGCCTTCCTCTGTTTTAATTTCCCAAATAGAATTCTCATGATTTTTTTTTCTTTTCTGATTTTATAGTTACAGGAAATTCCAAGATACATGCACAAGTATTTTGTTGACGGAATGTGATTTCTCAAGTCTTTCCAAGTATGGTGACCACACCTTGAGAGTCAGGGCTGAATTTGCTAATGAGAGTTCAGACTGGATAAACATCACCTTCTGTCCTGTGGATGACAGTAAGCCATCTCATTGTAATGTCATCACCCTGCCTTGATTATTTTCCCCTTGGTTGGCCCATGGGTAGAAATTCTTTGAGTGACCACCAAGTGGATGGCCTTGGATGAGGAGCAAAGGGGTTGTAACAAAGAGGGCTGTGACCTTAAGGGAGTTTGTGGGAGAGACAGGCCAGGATCAGCATAAGGCAAAAAACATAGTACAGGTTTCTGCCCCTGCACTGAGCAGACTTACCAGTTCCTGACTGGTTCCAAATCCTGTCTTAGGGCCCATTTATGGAAGTTCTCTTTAGAAACTGATGCCAAATATCAGTAGATATGCCGTTTGCCCCAAGGTCACAGGGATGATGAGCAAGCAGCACAGGAATTCACAGCCAGGCTTCCTCTGTGGCAGGGCTCTCAGCAATGACAACCCCGCATCCAATATTTGCCTCTTGAAGTTTATATGATGAGAGAGTGCTTCAAAATGTCACGTGAACCTATTTATACTTGCTTTGGTAAAACACATGATGAATGTTCTTACCTAGTCTTCAGCTTCTAGCAGAGTAGAAATAGGGTAGAACCCAGGCCTATTTGCAGCCCCCAGATGTAACAGTCGTCAGACAAGAATACCAGGTATAACTCAAACAGCATGGTTGCCAGGGGCCATTCATGATTCATTCCACAACTCTTATTGAGCACCTTCCGTGTCCTAGCACCTACTGTGTGCTGAAGCCACAGCGGTGAACAAGACAAAAACCCCTGCCCCGGTGAAATGTACATTCCAGTTGGGAAGACAGACGATAAATAGACAGATACATATTTTATAACAGACAGTGACCATGGCTCTAAAGAAAACAAAGTAAGATGCCAGGACAGGGAGTGGTGGGAGCTGCTCTTTACATAGCATGGTGAGACAGTTCTCTCTGAGGTGGCAGCAATTGGCCAGAGAGGTGAAGGAACCCATCATATGACTGTGTAGTAAAAGAGCTTTGGGGAGAGGAGAGTAGTTTCAGAATTTGTTGGAAAATGTATTTGTTGGAAAGTGGTTTAATTATATAGGTTAAACACTAAAAATAGAAATACCATCTCTTGCTTCCAACCCAACAATGGAAATAAAGAAAACCCAACCAAAAAAAAACGGGAGGGGGGGAGGAGGGGAGAGGAATGAGCCATTAAAAACAAAAAAAGCAGTCTTTATAGAAAACACAAAGTAATGTAGTTGGAGTAATTGCAAATATATCAGAAATCACAATAAACATAAGAGGACCAAACCTAATTAATAAAGGCAAAGGTTAAAAGATTTTTGTTTGTTTTAAGAAATAAAATCTTAACTGTTCTTAGCCACATCAGTCAATATCACCACAGTGCTGTATCAAGGACAGAGTATTTCAGTAGCCCAGTTGGTCTGCCCAGTTACAAAAAGTAAATGTTGATATGTTGATGTTTTTAACATGTGAATTTTGATTGTCATTTTGCTTTGTTCTCATCCTCAGCCACTATTGGGCCTCCCAGAATGCAAGTAGAAGCACTTGCCAATTCTTTACATATGCGTTTCTTTGCCCCAAGAATTGAGAATGAACCTGAACCGTGGACCATGAGGAACATTTATAACTCATGGACTTATTATGTGCAATATTGGAAAAATGGCTCTGATGAAAAGGTAAGTGCGGTGAATCACGCGCATTGCAGATGTCAGCTCCCTGTCCTTTGCTCAGCTGGAGCATGGCTGGAGGTCATGATGATGCAGAAAAGCTTTGCCAGGTGGCAGCACCTTATGGTCCAGGGGCTCTCAGGCCTGGTCCTTTGAGCTCCAGAAGCTACCCATCCTGGGGGTGACTGGTGTGTCTGGTCACACTTCCCGGGATTCAAGGGCAGACTTCCTGGGTGGTCTGGTGCAGGAGAACAAGCCTTTCACTCCCCAGAGGGAAACTGCTGGAGAAGGCCAAGCTGACTCAGCAGCTGGCTGGGGGAACTTGGGGTCACCAGAATCAGATGACCAGTGAATGACTACTGTTTTGTGGCATGAGGGCCCACATACACCACAGAATAGTCAAGTCCATGGTCAGGGCAGCCCCAGCCCTGGATGAATGGTGGGTGTCACATTTTATAGGACTGACCCCACCTCTCCCCATTGCTTTCTTCCTCTTTCAGGAACAATGCCTTTCAAAACATGAGCTGGGAGTGGAAAGACCCTGCTGGCATGTTGCCCCTGCCACTGTGTGACTCTGGTCACATTCTTGACCTCAGCTTCTCAGGTCTGCAAAATGGGCATATAACCCATTTCATTAATAAAGTGGGGATAATAACATACTTTGGGGCTTCCCTGGTGGCTCAGCAGTAAAGAATCTGCCTGCAATGCAAGAGACTTGGGTTTGATCCCTGGGTCAGGAAGACCCCCCGGAGGAGGCCATGGCAACCCATTCTTAGTATCCGTGCCTGGATAATCCTGTTGACAGAAAAGTCTGGCAGGCTGCAGTCCATAGGGTCACACAGAGTTGGACATGACTGATACATCTAAGCAGCAGCAATAACTTACTTCACAGGATTGTTGAAGAATTTAATGACATAATGAAAAAAAGTAAAAAGAAAGGTAAACATGTCCCATTGCCTGAACAATATGTTATGGGTCAATATGTGCGATTCCCGTCCCCTTGTGTAGACAGGTTAAAGTGCTGATTTCATTCATCTTTGTTCACCTTTTATTCTTTTAGTGCTTCTGAGCCAAATGTCATTTCTGGTCCTAAACTGACTTATATATATGTTGTGTAAGTTACATTATATATATGTTATCTCCTCTACATTAAATCACTAATGCTCATGCATTTGGCAAGAACAGGTCACCCATGTGTATTATCTGAAGTGAAGTGAAAGTCACTCAGTCATGTCCAACACTTTGCAACCCCATGACTATATAGTCCATGGAATTCTCCAGGCCAGAATAATGGAGTGGGTAGCCTTTCCCTTCTCCAGGGACTCTTCCCAACCCTTGCCAGTAATTGAACTGGGATCTCTTGACTTGCAGGCAGATTCTTTACCAGCTGAGCTACCAGGGAATCCTGTATTGTCTGGGAATGATGTAATTAAAATTATATCTACAAACTATGTAGCCCCCCAAATTCTCAAGTTAATTCCCCCAAAAAATGCATAACATATACAAACATCAGATCACACTGTTGTACACCTGAAACCATTAAGATATTGTGTATAAACTGCACTTCAGTTTTTTTAAATGCTTTGTTTAATGATACAGGATATCTGCCTTCTTAACAGAAAAGATGATTTTGCTTATAATTAAGACCCTGTGATTACATGGGCATAGGAAGCAATATAGAACAATAAGTTTTATGATCACTTGTCGAATGCAGGGGTCCCTGCTAAACTCTGAGATACAAAGATAACTCCCGGAGCTAGCAGCCTACTGTGATTTTTTTTTTTTAATTTTAATTGGAGGCTAATTACTTTATAATAGTGTAGTGGTTTTTGACATACATTGACATGAATCAACCATGGGTGTACATGTGTTCCCCATCCTAAGAATCAGATTTCACAGTTACCCAGGGCCTGAGTGCCTCCTGCCCCAGGCATGAAGTGCCAAACCCAGTCTATCTTTAGCTGCTTATCTAGAATATGCCCTCAGGACTGGCATCTGGTTACACATTTGTCCCTTCCTTCTGCCTGGGGCATGGAAGACTTTGGTGTGAACATACAGAGTGTTGGAAAGGCTGCATGCTCCCCAGTGTGTGTCTCTCACTAGTGCCTGCAGGGCCACCTCTGCCAGTTTATCATGCTGTCAACTCGGTATTTGTGTTGATTTACCCCTATCCCCACCCTCACCCTTCTGCAAATTCACTGTTGAAATCCAGTCCCCAGTGTGATGGTATTAGGAGGTAGATCTTAGCATCCTTTTAAAGGCCTCAGAGAGCTCCCTCACCCCTTCCACCCCTTGGGGAGGACTCAGCAAGAAAACCCAGTTATGAACCAGGAAGCAGGCCCTCCTGAGAGGCCAGATCTGCTGGTGCTTTCATCTTAGACTTCCCAATATCCAGAGCTGTGGGAAAGAAATGTGTGTCAATAGGCCACCCAGTCTTTGGCATTCTGTTTACAGCAGCCTGGAAGAAATAGGATTAAATGGTTCCCTTTTAGAATGCAGGTGTCTCTGAGAGAGTACCACCAGTTCAGGTCCCTGAGCTAAAGACATTAAAAGCTTCTAGAAATTCTTTCTTCCTGGCGGGAGACAGCAGGGAGATAAAACCAGAAGTTGGGGCTTCCCTGGTGGTCCAGTGGTGAAGAATCGGCCTTGCAATGCAAGGGACATGGGTTCCATCCCTGGCCCAGGAAGATTCTCCGTGCCGTGGAGCAACTAAACCATTTGCCACAACTACTGAAGCCCATGTGTCCTACCTAGAGCCTGTGCTACACAAGAGAAGCCACCACAATGAGAAGCCCATTCACCTCAACGAAGAGTAGCCCCAGCTTGCCAAAACTGGAGAAAGCCTGAGCACAGCAGCAAAGACTATCACAGCAAAAAAATAAATGAATCTTTAAAAAAAAAAAAAAGAAGCTGTCCAGAAGTTAAAAAAAAAAAAAAAGACTTCACATCTATTCCCTATCTGCTTCTGACGTGTCAGCCTCTGAGTTTAGCCTTGAAAAAAAATGCATTGTAAGATTTTTGAGATATTGGGTTTCTGTGAAAGCCAGGGATTTTTGTTTTTATTCCTGTTTTTAACCGTTAGAAGTTATACTATACTCTTCATGTTTCAATTGGTAAAATCCAGTTCTTGCCTTCAGTGAGCTCAGCTTCTCATACAACAAAAGAAGCTGTCAGCAAGCCCAGCACCCAAAGAAAAGTAAACAATTACTAAAGTAAAAACAGAGTCTCTGCTCAGTTTGTATTGAAACTCCTATTCCCATGGCAAATTTTTCATAAGGCCCTTTTATAAGGAATTTGTAACCATGCTGGAAATACAGGCTATATGTACTCTTTTAATTCCCTTTATTTTGCTGAAAAGTATTGTTACCAAGTCCATACTCACTTTGCTTACCACACAACAAGACAGTAAATCAGAGACAAGATATTGAGCCAAAAAAAAAAATGACTTTATTTGAAAAACCAGAAAACCGAGAAGATGGCAGACTAATGTGTCAAGAATAACCTTATCAGGCTCTGAATGCCAGGTTCTTTTATAAAGTAGAGAGGGAGAGGAAGTGAGGAAGTAAAAAGGCTATTAATCTTGCAAGTATCTCCTGGAATGGCCAACCTTATGGGTGTGGTAGGGGGGGATGTGTTCATTTCTTTTTATAGCCAGCTGTTCACAGGTGGACAGGATCCTGAACAAAGACACTTTGGTTTAACAGTGAAGGAGAGGGGCAGGGTACCCCCAGGCAGGCCATTATGTATAAATAGTGTGCTCGTAGTAAACAAAAACAAATAGTATCCTCATAGTGAACAACAAAACAGTACCGTCATAGGAAGCAAAGGTTAAAGTAAAAGAAACAGATCCAGCGTGGAGTCAGATTTTGCTCTTCCCTGCAACACTATTTTGGTTTCTCAAATTCAGAAATATGTCATCAATTACAATATCTTATATTCAAATTAAACTAAGAAAAGTCTGGGATGGCCCCACCAGAGGCAGGCTATGGTATATATCCTTGAGGTGAGATGAGCCGCTCGAGGAGGGCAGCCCAGGTGCGTGAATGGAGAAGTGATTCAGAGGAGAACCCCAGGCAGCTAGGGCCAAAAATCACATTGGGTCTTACTGTAGTTGGCTGGTGTGTTCGTTTGCCAGTGCTGCAGTCACAAAGTACCATAAACTGGATGGATGAAGCAACAGAAATGTGTTGTCTTGAGGTTCTAAAGTCTGGAAGTCCAAGATCAAGGTGTCAACAGGATTGGTTCCTTCTAAGGACCAAGAGGAAGATCTGTTCCAGGCCTCCCACCCAGCTTCTGGTGGGTGCTGGCCAATTTTGGATCCTTTAGTATATAGAGGCATCAGCCCAATCCCTGCCTTCATCTTTATGTGGCATTCTGTGTGCCCGTCTGTGTCTAAATGTCCTCTTCTTTTAAGAACACCAGTCATACTGGATTGAGGCCCATGCTAATAACCTCATTTACGTGATTACATCTAAAAAGACCTGTCTAACCAAGTCACTTTTGAAAGTACTAGGGTTAGTATTTTAATGTAAGAATTTGGGAGGACAAAATTCAACCCATACAACTGGTTTATCTTTAAAAAAAGAAAGCTGGATGGTTTGCATATCATTTAAACTGGGGAATTCAGGGAATAAAGTAGTTTGCCAGGACCATGGTCAGTCCTTTCCCTTCCCCCTCCTCCCCACTTAGAATGATCTCAGGGTCACCCAAGGTGAGGTGGGAGGAGCATCTGCATCCTTTATCCTATTTTGAACCTGAAGTAAAGATTATAACCAGTAAGTGGCAGGTGGCGGGGTGGGGTGGGCCGATGGGAAGTGATGTCCCTTCACTGCTGAGGCATGTTCTGATTTTTGTCTCTGTTACTAGTTTTCAATTTCTGGTCAGTATGACTTCGAGTTCCTCCGAAATCTTGAGTCACAGACAACTTATTGTGTTCGAGTGCGAGGGTTTCTTCCTGATCGGAACAAAACTGGAGAATGGAGTGAGCCTGTCTGTGAGCAAACAACCATTGACGGTGAGTCTTGAGATGCACCATCTGCAGTTCTGTGTCCTCTGAGCACCCTCTCTTTTTTTTTGGACGTGGGTGGTGGTGGTGGGGCCCCATGCTACAAGGCTTGTGAGATCTGCATTCCCCAAACAGGGACTAAACCCGTGTCTCCTACAGTAGAAGCAGAGTCCTAAGCCCTGGACCGCCAGGAAATTCCCTCCTCTGAGCATCTTAAGTGGCTTTAGAGACTCCCACCGAGTGTGCCGGCTGAAAGGCTCCTTGGAGATTATCACCCAGCTCAAACTCCAGTTCATCCCTGACTGACTGAACCTCATGCTGGGAAGGAGACCGCCACCTTCTGAGGCAGCTTGTTCACTCCTAGACCCAAGGGACTGATGGACAGTCCTTCATCCAGAGGGCTAAGGTTTCCCCACACACACGCACCTCCAGTGTGCTTGTTCTGACCTCTCGAGCTCCCTCAGCAAGTCTCAGGCCTCCCAAGACCACCCAGCAAAGGTCGAGCCCTGATGGCCTCTGCTAGATGCCTTTCCTTCCCAGGCGGCACACCTCCAGTTCCTTCACACATCGTAGGAAGAGTTTGGAAACCCCAACACTGTCCTCAGCAAGATATTTTTAGGGTTCCTCATGAATTATGGCACCAGAACCTCCACACAGTCCCCCACATATGAGGTACATGTACCCCAATGTCTAGTAGAGTGCCTCTACTCTTGATGTTTCTTAAAACATGGGGAGGGAGGAAGAGAAGGAGGAACAGAGGGGAGAGGAAGGTATGGGTTGGCCTAGACATTGAGTAATTATATACAGATGTATTATCATTCGAGATGATAAAATCTTACAGTCTGCACACAAATGAGGGGCCTTTTGTTATTTAAAGACGTTGTCCAGAGGATCCACCAGCTCAGATGCATACAAGCAGGTCTGATCCTGGCTCTTTTCATTTATGGAGTCCCTTTGGAAAGCAAAGCAGTGTTCTGGGGATTGCAGAAATACAAAGGAGAGCAATTGTAATAAAAGAATTCCCTCTGGAGTTTGAGGGAGACTGGAAGCCTGTATTTGTACGGCTGGGTCGCTTGCCTGTGCACCTGAAACTGTCACAACATTGTTAATTGGCTATACTCCAATATAAAATAAAAGATCTGAAAACAGAAAGCAACACAAATGATGCCCAGCAACTGAGTATCCATGTGCAAAAAAAACTGTTTCCTCCAGAGAGAGGGGGAAACTTTCCATCTGTGTCCCTGCAGTCCTGAGGCCGCTGTGTGGCTGCCATCATGGTGCTTCATCACGTCAGCTTATCAAGTTCTTCCCGAATGTTGGTTTTTGTCATTGGATGTATTTCTTGCCCAATTTTGCATTGTCTTATCAAAGAAAAACTGATTTGCTAGGAAGAGCTTCAGGATCTTTAACAGCTTGTTGTTTAAGCCGTTGGTGTGTCCAGGATGCGCCTCTCTCTAGACCACTTAACTACTTAATGGTCACCAATCCATAGGAACACACTGGACTATTTTGTAAGCTGTTGTGTTTGACTATCTGCAAAGTCACAGTGAAAGACTTTTTGGCAAATATCAGCTGAAATCAACACCCAGTGCCAAGTGCATTATTGTCCCAGCTGTGTCCCATGAGTGTTTATGGGATATTTCTCAAAATAAGAGCCCTGTAGTCAGATGGGCCTGGACATGAAGGTTCACCCCATCTCCCTCTCAGAAAAAAACATGCTATATATGAGCATTTTTAGCATATTTGATCTTTCAATACCTTTTTTGAGAAGGAGCATTTCCAAGAACATAGCTTGAAAAAAACAAGCCCACAATAGAATGGGAAAGACTAGATATATATTCAAGAAAATTGGAGATATCAAGGGAATATTTCATGTAAGGATGGGCACAGTAAAGGACAGAAACAGCAAGGACCTCACAGAAGCAGAAGAGATGAAGAAGAGGTGGCAAGAATACATAGAAGAACTATACAAAAAAGATCTTCATGACTGGGGCAACCACGATGGTATGATTGCTCACCTAGAGCCAGACATCCTGGAGTGTGAAGTCAGGTGGGCCTTAGGAAGGTTTACTACTAACAAAGCTAGTGGAGGTGATGGAATTCCAGCTGAGTTGTTTCAAATCCTAAAAGATGATGCTGTGAAAGTGCTACACTCAGTATGTCAGCAAATTTGGAAAACTCAGCAGTGGCCACAGGACTGGAAAAGGTGAGTTTTCATTCCAGTCCCAAAGAAGGACAATGCCAAAGAATGTTCCAGCTACTGTACAGTTGTGTTCATTTCACACCCCGGTAAGGTTATGCTCAAAATCCTTCAAGCTAGACTTCAGCAGTATACGAACCAAGAATTTCCAAATGTACAAGCTGGGTTTAGATAAAGCAGAGGAACCAGAGATCAAATTGCCAGCATACTTTGGATCATAGAGAAAGCAAGGGAATTTCAGAAAAACATCTACTTCTGCTTCACTGACTATGCAAAGCCTTTGACTGTGTAGATCACAACAAATTGTGGAAAATTCTTCAGGAGATGGGAATACTGGACCACCTTACGTATCTCCTGAGAAATGTGTATGCTGATCAAGAAGCAACAGTTAGAACCAGACATGGAATAACTAACTGGTTCAAAATTGGGAAAGAAGTATGTCAAGGCTGTGTATTGTCACCCTGCTTCTTTAATTTATATGCAGCATATATCATGTGAAATGCTAGGCTGGATGAATCACAAGCAGGAATCAAGATTTCTGGGAGAAGTATCAACAACCTCAGATATGCAGATGATATCACTCTAATGACAGAAAGTAAAGAGAAACCACAGAGCCTCTTAATGAGGGTGAAAGAGGAAAATGGAAAAAGCTGGCTTGAAACTCAGCCTTCAAAAAACTAAGATCATGGCATCCAGTCCCATCACTTCATGGCAAGTGGATGGGGAAAAAGTGGAAACAGTGACAGATTTTTATTTTCTCAGGCTCCAGAATCACTGCAGATGGTGACTGCAGCCATGAAATTAAAAGATGCCTCCCTGGTGGCTTAGATGGTAAAGAATCCGCCTGGAGTGCAAGAGACCTAGGTTGGAAAGAACCCCTGGAGGAGGGCATGGCAACCCACTCCAGTATTTTTGCCTGGAGAATCCCAATGGACAGAGGAGCCTAGCCACCTACAGTCCGTGGGGTCGCAAAGAGTCGAACATGACTGAGCAACTAAGCACAGCACAGCGCAGCTCCTTGGAAGAAAAGCTATGACAAACCTAGACAGCATATTAAAAAGCAGAAACGTTAGCTTGCCGACAAAGGTCTGGGTAGTCGAAGCTATGGTTTTTCCAGTAGTCAGGTATGGATGTGAGAACTGGACCATAAAGAAGGCTGAGTGCCAAAGAATTGATGCTTCTAAATTATGGTGCCTGTAAAGACTCTTGAGAGTGCCTTGGACTGCAAGGAGATCAACCAGTCCATCCTAAAGGAAATTAACCCTGAATATTCATTAGAAGGACTGATGCTGAGGCCAAAACTCCAATGCTTTGGCCACCTGATGCCAAGAGCTTACTCACTGGAAAAGACCCTGATGATGGGAAAGATTAAGGGCAGGAGGAGAAGGTGCTGCAGAGGATGCGATGATTAGATAACATCCCCAAGTCAGTGAACATGAATTTGAGCAAATTCTGGGAGATAGTGAAAGACAGGGAAACCTAGCATGCTGCAGTCCATAGAATCTCAGAGTCAAACACAACTTTGCCGTAATTTCAGCCTTCCCTAGTGGTTCAGTGATAAAGAATCAGCCTGCCAGTACAAGAGACGCATGTTCTATCCCTGGGTTGGGAAGATCCTGGGAGAAGGCAATGGCAACCTGCTCCAGTTATTCTTGCCTGGGACATCCCATGAACAGAGGAGCCTGGTGGGCCATAGCCCAGAGGGTCACAGAAGAGTCGGACACGACTTAGTGACTAAACAATGAACAGCAAGTAGCCACTTAACGATCCATTTTAGAATTTTTGTATTTTTTTCTGGACACCGAATCAGGCTTACCAGCCTGGAGTTTCCTGAATCTTGTTGAGGTTTCTTTCCCTTGTTTTGTAGATGAACAAAGTTACTTGTCCAAATCCAGAAATCTCTCCTCTCACCCGGTCACGTGATCTTTCCAGTGTCATCCAAAAATATTCTGCAATAATATTAAGCATGGTTTCTCAGGATTACAGAGTCACATAGAAGATGGAGTCTTGCTGTCTCTCTACAGGGGATTCTCTGCCTCTCTCTTTTCTCTGTAGCCCCCAGCTAGTGCTGAGGCACTGCTGTCCAAGGCTAAGCCCACCTGCCTGTGTTCCACCTTGTGGCTGAGCCTCTCAGCAAGTGCCTCTAAATAACCAAAGCCTGCCTTAATAAAAAACCAAAAAAAACTTTTTTTTTTTGGCTGCCCTTCAAGGCTTGTGGAATCGTCGTTCCCCAACCAGGGATTGAACCCAGGCTGTTGGCAGTGAAAGCACAGAGTTCTACCCACCGGACCACCATAGAACTCCCCAAAGCCTACCTTTTTATTCTGCTCGTGAATCATTTGTACTTGAATGAGAATTCTGTGCCCTAGGAGCACCTGTCATGTTTAAATCACTAGAATCCTGACTTTGGGATCTTCTCTTTTTCCTGTAAACACCTGCCAACTGCTTTCTCCAGGCCTGAGTACATGCCTGGTTGTTCCGTGTCCCATCCTTCCCTGCTGTGAATTCCAACACAATGAGTGACTTGGGACAGATCCTGAACTGCCCTCTGCCTCTGTCGCCTCATCTACAAGATGAGAGTAATCAAAGGTGTCACCCAGGACAGTGCCAGGCAGAGAGTCAGCCCGCAATACAGGTTAGGTGTCATTACTGTTATTAATAAGGACATTATTCAAATCATACTTTTAGGGACTTCCCTGATGCTCCAGTGGTTAAAAATCCACCTTCCATTTCAGGCAGTGCAGGTTTGATCCCTGATCGGGGAACGAGGATCCCATGTGCTGTAGGGCAGCTTAGCCCTTGCACTACAGCTACTGAGCCCATGTGCTCTAGAGCCCTGCAAGTAAGACCTGACAGCCAAATAAATAATTTTTTTTAATAAAGTCACACCTTTAAATATTACTTAAGGCTTATGTCATGAAACATGGCATGAGGCACACACTTGGACCAAAAAGAAAAGTATTTCAAATATTTTCTAACTCTAAATGATCGCTCATTAACTAACAAAATCCACACATTTTATAAGAGAAAAGAATAGCCCACTGAAAACCTGCTTTAGTCAAGCATCAGTTTATTAGGGTTTTGTTTGTTTGTTTGTTTAAATGTAGTTCTCCTGTTTAAACCTCACAAGTTTTCAGTGAAAGTGTGGAAAGGTTCTTTTCCCTTTTCTCAGAAGGAAGGTGAAGGTTCAGAGAGATGAAGTAACTTGCCGGAAGTTAGCTCAACCAGTAAATAACAGGAAGTAACATCTCCGCCCATACCTACAGATTCATCCCTTACTGAAGCAAGGGGAACACTTGCCTGAGGGTGAGATAGGAAAAGGGAGTTCACCTGAGGCACGGCCAGCTAGACTGAAGGAAGTTAAGAGCTTCACACAGAGAGTGTTGATTACTAGTTCAGTTCAGTTCAATACCAGATTCTTCCACAGGTCTGTAAAGCAGTATCCCCTCTCCTTCCCCATTCCCCCTTCTTGGTAAGTCACAAAAGCATCTTTTGAATTTTATCACCATCAACCGGGTATACCCATGGAATAACGTGTAAGATGCTGAAACGTCTGGGTTGGAGGCCCAAGGAGACCCAGGAGCTGCCTCCAGGGGAATCATCACAGTGTCAGCACCATGCCAGGGTGGGGCCCAGGAGTCAATGTTTAATGACTATTTAATGAGTAATTCTGATGCATGGCAAATTAAAGAGCTACAGAAAAATTAAGTGGAAAGATAGAGAGATGGGTAGATGGTCCTGGAACTTCCTCCAGAGCTGGGACGTCAGATTGCAAGCTGACCTACCATCATCAGCTCTCTTAAAGCCTGGGGGCCACCCCCACCAGTTCCCTTGCCCCACGATCCTGTATCCATCCAGAAAACCCATCTGAGTTGAACCTGCTAAAGGCACCACCACTCGATTCTAGTAACTGAAATGAGAATTCATAGGGTGCAGGGATAAGGAATGAGTTCCCTGGCCAGGGCACAAGCTGGACAGGCTGCAAGGTCACTGCCAGTGTTAATCACAGTGCAAGAGGGGGCAGCAGGCCCGTCCAGCCTCTTCCCCATGATGGGTGCCCTCACCATTCACTAGATGTTTAAGGAGTGTCTGTGGCCATGCAGTGTGCCAAGTGCTGGGAGAGGCCAGCAGGGGGCCTGCCATCCAGGTGGTTCCAAGACTGTGTGCCCATCAGGGTTCTTTGATCTGCCCTGGGAAAGTAAGAGTTGACACTTTGCCGCAATTCCCATAGAAGGCCCTGCTCTTCCAGGGCAAGGTTCATTCTCCTGGCCTCTCCCAGCACCAAATGCTTTCAGTCTGCATCAGGAGGGTGGTGCTGGCTGACAGGGCTGGTCACAGGGAGGCCAGGAGGGCAGCTGGCAAAGGGACCTGGTGCTAAATGAGGGGAGCTGAGCCACCAAGGGTGACCCCCTGGAGATGGTCCAAGATAAAGCTGGACATCAGTTAAGGTGGGAAAAACAGATTTAATTCATTCGTGACTGGAGGAGGGGAAAGAGCTGATGGGGCATTTTAAAGACAGAATTGGGAATCGGGACGAAAAGAGATCAGAGTCACAGAAGTGACAAATAACCAAAACTGGGTGGGTACATGAGGTGGTGTTAACGCACGTAGGCCGTTTTCTGCATCTGCTGCTAATTGGATTTTATCACCTGCGATGTTCTTCCCATTGGGACTCTGAGACAGAGACTCTTCCTCTGTCATGATGCTCCATCCTGAGGATGACATGTCAAAGGATTGGCTTCCATATCCTTGAGAACGACACTCCTGGATTGTAGGAGCTAATTTAGGTCTCACTGGGAGAGAGAAAGGCTTTACAGTCCTGAGCTTTTTAGGAAAGTGCACTAAGAAAGGAATGTCAAGAGTTGGTAGAACAAAGGTGAATTCTTTTGATAGCCTCAGGTTTTTCCAGACAGGAGCTCACAGAGGTGCTGGGGAAGGGAGGGGTGGCACCCAGAGATCAGCTTTAGGCTGCTGGGCACCGCACTAGCATTAGGGGACGTTTCTACATGCAGGCGGTCAGGTGGGGTCCCCTGTGCAGTTCTCAGTACAAAACGCTATAGCACGTGTGTGTCACTGGGGCTCTAGAGCCCGGGGAGCCCCATTATCTGCTGATGGAACAGCAGAACAGGGAGCTGATGGCTCCCCTGTGGGTAGATAATGGGGATCAGAGTTTGTGCAGCTGCTGCTTTTTGGGGTGTATCAGCAATCATGCCCCAGAAACCCAACTTGGAGGATGGTAGGAAAGGGTGAGACTTGAAAACCTCCGGATCCTCAAATAGCTGCTCTGTTTCCTTCTGAGACACACCTGTGCGCCCCCCCCCCGCCCCC
>SJYW01052650.1:777989-794065 GCA_006410735.1 Raphicerus campestris | reverse complement strand
GACATGACTTAGCAACTAAACAACAATCCTGTCTCTTATACACATCTCCTGCCCCAGCGGTAAAGGGTTACCATTAGATCATGATGGTGAAAGCATGACGCGAATATGACCCAGCCCTTCATCCCTGCAGAAACCACCCCGTCCTGGATGGTGGCCAGCATCCTGGCAGCCTCCATGTGCGCCGCTCTCCTGCTACTACTTGGCTGCTTCTTCCTGCTGCGGTGTGTTTACAGGAAGGCCAGGCACGCCTTTCCCCCGAGGAATTCTCTTCCCCAACACCTGAAAGAGGTAGGTAGTAGCACGGAGCCAGATGGGGGTGCGGAAGAAGACGCTGACCTTCACAGTCAGAGCCGCCTAACTCAGCCTGGCGTGGTTTCTTGGAGGATGACACACACCTTGCACACAGGTCCCATTCCTGGTGCCCTTTCAGAGAAGTCTGAGCTCGGGAAACAGCTCTTACAGGGAGGGGGCGGGGGGCAGAGGTTTTGTTCCTAAGAGCCCTCCCTCCAGCCTGGATGTTTGTTCTTTCTCTGACCTTCCATGCCTGGAGCCCCAAGTCATCAGAGAGCCAAGGTGCTGGTCCCAGAGCAGAAAGGGACCCAGCTGAGCTCAGAGCAGAAAAGATGGGAAAGAGAGGACTCTGGGCTGAGTGCCAGCGAATAGCCAGGGACAGTGGAGGGGCAGGAGCAGTGTCAGAGCAGAGAGTGTCTGAGAGCGACTGAAGTTGACAGGACGTGTCCCAGGCTTTAGGAAAGCAGTTCTTTTTTTTCCTCCAGGAAAGTGGAGAGAAAAAAAAAGTGAACATGAAAGTTGCTCAGTCATGTCCAACTCTTTGTGACCTCATGGACTATACATAGAATGCTCCAGGCCAGAATACTGGAGTGGGTAGGTAGCCTTTCCCTGCTCCAGGGGATCTTCCCAATAGAGGGATAGAACCCAGGTCTCGCACACTGCAGACAGATTCTTTACCAGCTGAGCCACCAGGGAAGCCCAAGAATACTGGAGTGGGTAGCCTTATCCCTTCTCTAGGGGATCTGCCCAACCCAGGAATCAAACCCAGGGTCTCCTGCATTTCAGGCGGATGTTTTACCAACTGAACTACAGGAAAGCTACTTTCAAAACGTTTGGGTGGAAGAAATAATGTACCTGGATAGAGCCTGTAGGACAGAAGCAACTTTAAGAAATGAAATCTTGCTTATATTCTCATTAGAAATGAAGTAAAAGGAAATGTGACGTGAAGCCCACGTCTCCCCTGGACTGGGTGTGGGCTCCTCTAGGAAGGAGGCGCAGTTCGGATGGAGCAGTTCCTTCAGCTCAGGGAACCTCCCAGGGTAGCGGTGGGGGGATCCCCACTCCCAGCAGCCGAGGGAGCAAGCCCCTGCTTCCTAAAGATTGGGGTGAGGGTGGAGCATCACAGCATCTACTGCAGCCTACACATGAACCATTAGGACCCAGGGGTGCAGCTTCTCTTAAGAGCTGAGTCAATCGCCTCCCCCAGGGAAGGGTACAAGAGGAAGGTTAAGGGAACAGGGCCAGCCCCACCACCACAGCTGTCCCCAAAGGCACAAGTGACAGCCGTGACCTCCCTGCTCTGCTGTCTCTCCTCGCCTGACCAGCCGCTGCTGACCTGACGGGGACGACCAGACGCTCCGCTCTGCGAGGGCTGAGCCCTGGTCACAGGGCACCAGGGCCCCCGGCTCTTGTGCTTCTCCACGTGCCGTGAGAACTGGGCAGGAGTCGTCCCTCCCCCGAGGCCCCGTCATGAGCAGCAGCCTTTTCCCCTCCTGATGGCCCAAGCAGTGGCTCCTGGCTGCTTTCCTGGCCGGCTAATTTTTTGGCACAACGATCCAGACGTGAGAAGGTGGCAGCTGTAACTTACAGTTTGATGGAGTCCCTAACGTGTCCCCTCGCGGTAACGTCCCCCTCTGGGATAATAACTGTTCTAGGCTTTGTAACCAAGGTTGAGGTATGTGGTTGTTGGTCTTTAGCCACCAAGTCGTGTCCAACTCTTTTGCAACCCCATGGACTGTAGCTTGCCAGGCTCTTGTGTCCATGGGATTTTCCAGGCAAAATACTGGAGAAGGTTGCTATTTCCTTCTACAGGGGATCTTCCCAACCCAGGGATCTAAGCTGTGTCTCCTGTATTGGCAGGCAGATTCTTTACCCCTGAACCACCATGGAAGCCCCGAGAGATCACAGACTTATATAACCTTTGCCTTTAGTTTTTCTTCCTTTCTCAGCTGTTCGTAAGCCTCCTCAGACAACCATTTTGCCTTTTTGCATTTCTTTTTCTTGGGGATGGTCTTGATCCCTGCCTCCTGTACAATGTCATGAACCTCTGTCCATAGTTCCTCAGGCACTCTATCAGATCTAATCCCTTGAATCTATTTGTCACTTCCACTGTATAATCGTAAGGAGTTTGATTTAGGTCCTCCCTGAATGGTCTAATGGTTTTCACTACTTTCTTCAATTTAAGTCTGAATTTGGCAATAAGGAGGAAAGAAGAGAAGCTAAAGACAAACGTGTAAATGAAAGATATACCCATTTGAATGCAGAGGTCCAAAGAATAGCAAGGCAAGATAAGAAAGCCTTCCTCACTAATCAATACAAAGAAATAGAGGGAAACAATAGAATGGGAAAGAATAGAATGGGAGATCTCTTCAGGAAAATTAGAGATTTTCTAATTTCTAAATGCAAGGGAACATTTCATGCAAAGATGGGCACAATAAAGGAGATAAATGATATGGACCTAACAAAAGCAGAAGATATTAAGAAGAGGTGACAAGAATACACAGAACTATACAAAAAAGATCTTGATGACCCAGGTAACCACAATAGTGTGATCACTCACTAGAGCCAGACACCCTGGAATGCGAAGTCAAGGGGGCCTTCGGAGGCATCACTATGAACAAAGCTTGTGGAGATGATGGAATTCCAGTTGAGCTACTTCACATCCTAAAAGATGATGCTGTTAAAGTGCTCAATATGCCAGCAAATTTGGAAAACTCAGCAGTGGCCACAGGACTAGAAAATGTCAGTTTCCGTTCCATTCCCAAAGAAGGGCAATACCAAAGAATGCTCAAACTACCACGCAATTGCACTCATCTCACAAGCTAGCTGAGTAATGCTCAGAATTCTCCAAGCCAGGCTTGAACTGTGAACTTCCAGATGTTCAAGCTAGATTTAAGAAAGGCAGAGAAACCAGAAATCAAATTGCCAACATCCACTGGATCATTGAAAAAGCAAGAGAGTTCCAGAAAACCATCTACTTCTGCTTTATTGACTATGCTAAAGCCTTTGACTGTGTGGATCACAATATACTGTGGAGAATTCTAGAAGAGATGGGAATACAGACCACCTGACCTGCCTCTTGAGAAACCTGTATGCAGGTCAGGAAGCAACAGTCAGAACTGGATATGGAACAACAGACTGGTTCCAGATAGGAAAAGGAGTATGTCAAGTCTGTATATTGTCACCCTACTTATTTAACTTAATATGCAGAGTACATCATGCGAAATGCTGGACTGGAAGAAGCACAAGCTGGAATCCAGATTGCCGGGAGAAATATCAATAACCTCAGATATGCAGATGACATCACCTTTATGGCAGAAAGTGATGAACTAAAAAGCCTCTTGGTGAAGGTGAAAGAGGAGAGTGAAAAAGTTGGCTTAAAGCTCAACATTCAGAAAACAAAGACCATGGCATCTGGTCCCATCACTTCATGGCAAATAGATGGGGAAACAGTGGAAACAGTAACAGACTTTATATTTTTAGTTCCAAAATTACTGGAGATAGTGACTGCTCCTTGGAAATTAAAAGACACTTGCTCCTTGGAAGAAAAGTTATGACCAACCTAGAAAGCATATTAAAAAGCAGAGACATTACTTTGCCAACAAAGGTCCATCTAGTCAAGGCTGTGGTTTCTCCAGTGGTCATGTATGGATGTGAGAGTTGGACCATAAAGAAAGCAGAATGCCAAAGAATGGATGCTTTTGAACTGTGGTGTTGGAGAAGACTCTTGAGAGTCCCTTGGACTGCAGGAGATCCAACCAGTCCATTCTAAAGGAGATCAGTCCTGGGTGTTCTTTGGAAGGACTGATGCTGAAGCTGAAATCCCAATACTTTGGTTACATGATTTGAAGAACCAGTTTATTGGGAAAGACCCTGATGCTGGGAAAGACTGAAGGCAGGAGGAGAAGGAGGCAACAGAGGATGACCTGGCTGGATGGCATCACCGACTCAGTGGACATGGGTTTGGGTAAACTCCGGGAGGTGGTGATGGACAGGGAGGCCTGGTGTGCTGCAGTCCATGGGGTCGCAAAGAGTCAGACACGACTGAGCAACTGAACTGAACTGAGCCACTAAGCATGCATGCAGTTTTTTCAAAAGTGAAAAGGAGCAGGGGACTTCCTTTGGAGTCCAGTAGTTAGGACTCCATACTTCTACTGCAGGGGACACAGATCCCATCCTTGGTCGGGGAACTAAGATCCTGCATGACATGAGGCATGGCCAAGAAAACCAGAGCAAAACACAAAACAACACCACGTAGCTCGCAGGAACAAGCTGTAAGCGCACGGAGCTCACCTCAGGCTCTGCGGTGACGTAGGTGGATAGGATGGGGAGGGGAGGGAGGCCCGAGAGAGAAGATACATATATGTATGTATGTATACATATAGCTGCTTCACTTCACTGTACAGCAGAAACTAACACCACATTGTAAGGCAGTTAGACTCCAATTAGTAAATAACAAACAGAAATGAACAGCTGAAATTAATATAAGTAATACAGTTTATGCAACCCAATATATCCAAAATGTCATTTCAACATGGAATCAGTCATTTTTTTCATGTGTTGAAACATCTACATTCTTTTTTTCATACAAAGTCCTCAAAATCTGGTGTGTGTTTTACCTCTCAGCACACATAGAGTCAGACCAGCCACATTCCATGTGGCTGGTGGCTGCCATACTGAATGGCACAGGGCTGAAGGCTGAACAAAGGGACGCTCGGGGTGCTGGGGAGCACCGGAAGGGGCCCCCAGCTCAGCCTGAGGATGCACAGGGGGGTGACTTATTCCAATACACATGTATCCCAAGGCCAGCTTCCTTGAGGCAAGGATGCCCAGGGCGGCATCAGGATCGTCCCTAAGTCTCTGTCCAGGTTTACAAGAGGAACTGTCAGAGGAGGACCTGTGATCACTAAGCACAGGAGATGCAGATTTATTATTGAATTTTTAAAATTGTGGTGAAAGACACATAACGTAGAAATTGCCACCATATGCAGTTTTCAGCGTACAGTTCAGTGGTATTGAGTACATGGACATTGTTGTGCAACCCTCCTCACNGACATGACTTAGCAACTAAACAACAATCCTGTCTCTTATACACATCTCCTGCCCCAGCGGTAAAGGGTTACCATTAGATCATGATGGTGAAAGCATGACGCGAATATGACCCAGCCCTTCATCCCTGCAGAAACCACCCCGTCCTGGATGGTGGCCAGCATCCTGGCAGCCTCCATGTGCGCCGCTCTCCTGCTACTACTTGGCTGCTTCTTCCTGCTGCGGTGTGTTTACAGGAAGGCCAGGCACGCCTTTCCCCCGAGGAATTCTCTTCCCCAACACCTGAAAGAGGTAGGTAGTAGCACGGAGCCAGATGGGGGTGCGGAAGAAGACGCTGACCTTCACAGTCAGAGCCGCCTAACTCAGCCTGGCGTGGTTTCTTGGAGGATGACACACGCCTTGCACACAGGTCCCATTCCTGGTGCCCTTTCAGAGAAGTCTGAGCTCGGGAAACAGCTCTTACAGGGAGGGGGCGGGGGGCAGAGGTTTTGTTCCTAAGAGCCCTCCCTCCAGCCTGGATGTTTGTTCTTTCTCTGACCTTCCATGCCTGGAGCCCCAAGTCATCAGAGAGCCAAGGTGCTGGTCCCAGAGCAGAAAGGGACCCAGCTGAGCTCAGAGCAGAAAAGATGGGAAAGAGAGGACTCTGGGCTGAGTGCCAGCGAATAGCCAGGGACAGTGGAGGGGCAGGAGCAGTGTCAGAGCAGAGAGTGTCTGAGAGCGACTGAAGTTGACAGGACGTGTCCCAGGCTTTAGGAAAGCAGTTCTTTTTTTTCCTCCAGGAAAGTGGAGAGAAAAAAAAAGTGAACATGAAAGTTGCTCAGTCATGTCCAACTCTTTGTGACCTCATGGACTATACATAGAATGCTCCAGGCCAGAATACTGGAGTGGGTAGGTAGCCTTTCCCTGCTCCAGGGGATCTTCCCAATAGAGGGATAGAACCCAGGTCTCGCACACTGCAGACAGATTCTTTACCAGCTGAGCCACCAGGGAAGCCCAAGAATACTGGAGTGGGTAGCCTTATCCCTTCTCTAGGGGATCTGCCCAACCCAGGAATCAAACCCAGGGTCTCCTGCATTTCAGGCGGATGTTTTACCAACTGAACTACAGGAAAGCTACTTTCAAAACGTTTGGGTGGAAGAAATAATGTACCTGGATAGAGCCTGTAGGACAGAAGCAACTTTAAGAAATGAAATCTTGCTTATATTCTCATTAGAAATGAAGTAAAAGGAAATGTGACGTGAAGCCCACGTCTCCCCTGGACTGGGTGTGGGCTCCTCTAGGAAGGAGGCGCAGTTCGGATGGAGCAGTTCCTTCAGCTCAGGGAACCTCCCAGGGTAGCGGTGGGGGGATCCCCACTCCCAGCAGCCGAGGGAGCAAGCCCCTGCTTCCTAAAGATTGGGGTGAGGGTGGAGCATCACAGCATCTACTGCAGCCTACACATGAACCATTAGGACCCAGGGGTGCAGCTTCTCTTAAGAGCTGAGTCGATCGCCTCCCCCAGGGAAGGGTACAAGAGGAAGGTTAAGGGAACAGGGCCAGCCCCACCACCACAGCTGTCCCCAAAGGCACAAGTGACAGCCGTGACCTCCCTGCTCTGCTGTCTCTCCTCGCCTGACCAGCCGCTGCTGACCTGACGGGGACGACCAGACGCTCCGCTCTGCGAGGGCCGAGCCCTGGTCACAGGGCACCAGGGCCCCCGGCTCTTGTGCTTCTCCACGTGCCGTGAGAACTGGGCAGGAGTCGTCCCTCCCCCGAGGCCCCGTCATGAGCAGCAGCCTTTTCCCCTCCTGATGGCCCAAGCAGTGGCTCCTGGCTGCTTTCCTGGCCGGCTAATTTTTTGGCACAACGATCCAGACGTGAGAAGGTGGCAGCTGTAACTTACAGTTTGATGGAGTCCCTAACGTGTCCCCTCGCGGTAACGTCCCCCTCTGGGATAATAACTGTTCTAGGCTTTGTAACCAAGGTTGAGGTATGTGGTTGTTGGTCTTTAGCCACCAAGTCGTGTCCAACTCTTTTGCAACCCCATGGACTGTAGCTTGCCAGGCTCTTGTGTCCATGGGATTTTCCAGGCAAAATACTGGAGAAGGTTGCTATTTCCTTCTACAGGGGATCTTCCCAACCCAGGGATCTAAGCTGTGTCTCCTGTATTGGCAGGCAGATTCTTTACCCCTGAACCACCATGGAAGCCCCGAGAGATCACAGACTTATATAACCTTTGCCTTTAGCTTTTCTTCCTTTCTCAGCTGTTCGTAAGCCTCCTCAGACAACCATTTTGCCTTTTTGCATTTCTTTTTCTTGGGGATGGTCTTGATCCCTGCCTCCTGTACAATGTCATGAACCTCTGTCCATAGTTCCTCAGGCACTCTATCAGATCTAATCCCTTGAATCTATTTGTCACTTCCACTGTATAATCGTAAGGAGTTTGATTTAGGTCCTCCCTGAATGGTCTAATGGTTTTCACTACTTTCTTCAATTTAAGTCTGAATTTGGCAATAAGGAGGAAAGAAGAGAAGCTAAAGACAAACGTGTAAATGAAAGATATACCCATTTGAATGCAGAGGTCCAAAGAATAGCAAGGCAAGATAAGAAAGCCTTCCTCACTAATCAATACAAAGAAATAGAGGGAAACAATAGAATGGGAAAGAATAGAATGGGAGATCTCTTCAGGAAAATTAGAGATTTTCTAATTTCTAAATGCAAGGGAACATTTCATGCAAAGATGGGCACAATAAAGGAGATAAATGATATGGACCTAACAAAAGCAGAAGATATTAAGAAGAGGTGACAAGAATACACAGAACTATACAAAAAAGATCTTGATGACCCAGGTAACCACAATAGTGTGATCACTCACTAGAGCCAGACACCCTGGAATGCGAAGTCAAGGGGGCCTTCGGAGGCATCACTATGAACAAAGCTTGTGGAGATGATGGAATTCCAGTTGAGCTACTTCACATCCTAAAAGATGATGCTGTTAAAGTGCTCAATATGCCAGCAAATTTGGAAAACTCAGCAGTGGCCACAGGACTAGAAAATGTCAGTTTCCGTTCCATTCCCAAAGAAGGGCAATACCAAAGAATGCTCAAACTACCACGCAATTGCACTCATCTCACAAGCTAGCTGAGTAATGCTCAGAATTCTCCAAGCCAGGCTTGAACTGTGAACTTCCAGATGTTCAAGCTAGATTTAAGAAAGGCAGAGAAACCAGAAATCAAATTGCCAACATCCACTGGATCATTGAAAAAGCAAGAGAGTTCCAGAAAACCATCTACTTCTGCTTTATTGACTATGCTAAAGCCTTTGACTGTGTGGATCACAATATACTGTGGAGAATTCTAGAAGAGATGGGAATACAGACCACCTGACCTGCCTCTTGAGAAACCTGTATGCAGGTCAGGAAGCAACAGTCAGAACTGGATATGGAACAACAGACTGGTTCCAGATAGGAAAAGGAGTATGTCAAGTCTGTATATTGTCACCCTACTTATTTAACTTAATATGCAGAGTACATCATGCGAAATGCTGGACTGGAAGAAGCACAAGCTGGAATCCAGATTGCCGGGAGAAATATCAATAACCTCAGATATGCAGATGACATCACCTTTATGGCAGAAAGTGATGAACTAAAAAGCCTCTTGGTGAAGGTGAAAGAGGAGAGTGAAAAAGTTGGCTTAAAGCTCAACATTCAGAAAACAAAGACCATGGCATCTGGTCCCATCACTTCATGGCAAATAGATGGGGAAACAGTGGAAACAGTAACAGACTTTATATTTTTAGTTCCAAAATTACTGGAGATAGTGACTGCTCCTTGGAAATTAAAAGACACTTGCTCCTTGGAAGAAAAGTTATGACCAACCTAGAAAGCATATTAAAAAGCAGAGACATTACTTTGCCAACAAAGGTCCATCTAGTCAAGGCTGTGGTTTCTCCAGTGGTCATGTATGGATGTGAGAGTTGGACCATAAAGAAAGCAGAATGCCAAAGAATGGATGCTTTTGAACTGTGGTGTTGGAGAAGACTCTTGAGAGTCCCTTGGACTGCAGGAGATCCAACCAGTCCATTCTAAAGGAGATCAGTCCTGGGTGTTCTTTGGAAGGACTGATGCTGAAGCTGAAATCCCAATACTTTGGTTACATGATTTGAAGAACCAGTTTATTGGGAAAGACCCTGATGCTGGGAAAGACTGAAGGCAGGAGGAGAAGGAGGCAACAGAGGATGACCTGGCTGGATGGCATCACCGACTCAGTGGACATGGGTTTGGGTAAACTCCGGGAGGTGGTGATGGACAGGGAGGCCTGGTGTGCTGCAGTCCATGGGGTCGCAAAGAGTCAGACACGACTGAGCAACTGAACTGAACTGAGCCACTAAGCATGCATGCAGTTTTTTCAAAAGTGAAAAGGAGCAGGGGACTTCCTTTGGAGTCCAGTAGTTAGGACTCCATACTTCTACTGCAGGGGACACAGATCCCATCCTTGGTCGGGGAACTAAGATCCTGCATGACATGAGGCATGGCCAAGAAAACCAGAGCAAAACACAAAACAACACCACGTAGCTCGCAGGAACAAGCTGTAAGCGCACGGAGCTCACCTCAGGCTCTGCGGTGACGTAGGTGGATAGGATGGGGAGGGGAGGGAGGCCCGAGAGAGAAGATACATATATGTATGTATGTATACATATAGCTGCTTCACTTCACTGTACAGCAGAAACTAACACCACATTGTAAGGCAGTTAGACTCCAATTAGTAAATAACAAACAGAAATGAACAGCTGAAATTAATATAAGTAATACAGTTTATGCAACCCAATATATCCAAAATGTCATTTCAACATGGAATCAGTCATTTTTTTCATGTGTTGAAACATCTACATTCTTTTTTTCATACAAAGTCCTCAAAATCTGGTGTGTGTTTTACCTCTCAGCACACATAGAGTCAGACCAGCCACATTCCATGTGGCTGGTGGCTGCCATACTGAATGGCACAGGGCTGAAGGCTGAACAAAGGGACGCTCGGGGTGCTGGGGAGCACCGGAAGGGGCCCCCAGCTCAGCCTGAGGATGCACAGGGGGGTGACTTATTCCAATACACATGTATCCCAAGGCCAGCTTCCTTGAGGCAAGGATGCCCAGGGCGGCATCAGGATCATCCCTAAGTCTCTGTCCAGGTTTACAGGAGGAACTGTCAGAGGAGGACCTGTGATCACTAAGCACAGGAGATGCAGATTTATTATTGAATTTTTAAAATTGTGGTGAAAGACACATAACGTAGAAATTGCCACCATATGCAGTTTTCAGCGTACAGTTCAGTGGTATTGAGTACATGGACATTGTTGTGCAACCCTCCTCACCCTCCATCCTCAGAACCTCTTTCATCTCGCAAAACAAACCGGATCCATTAAATAGAACTCCCCATCTCCCTTCTCCCCCAGCCGCTGGCCACCAGCGTTACTTTCTGTATGTGAATTTGCCTAGTCTAAGTACCTCATGTAAGTGGAATCGTGCCTTATTTGTCCTCTTGTGTCTGGTGTATTTCACCTAGCATAAGGTTCCTCGACAATGTGGTATGTATCAAAACTTCATTACATTTTGAGGCTGAAAAATACTGCATTATATGGATAGACTGGCCAAAAGATTTGTTTGGGTTTTTCTGGAAGATGTAACAAAAACCCAAACAAATGTTTGGCCAACACGGTATCTATCCAGTCAAACGTGGATGTGGTTTTCCAGGTGGTAAAAATCCATCTGCCAATGCAAGAGACCTAGNAGCATAAGGTTCCTCGACAATGTGGTATGTATCAAAACTTCATTACATTTTGAGGCTGAAAAATACTGCATTATATGGATAAACTGGCCAAAAGATTTGTTTGGGTTTTTCTGGAAGATGTAACAAAAACCCAAACAAATGTTTGGCCAACACAGTATCTATCCAGTCAAACGTGGATGTGGTTTTCCAGGTGGTAAAAATCCATCTGCCAATGCAAGAGACGTGGGTTTGATATCAGGGAAGAAACTGATCCACGCAAAGATCCCCTGGAGGAGGGCATGGTAGCCCACTCCGTGTTCTTGCCTGGAGAATCCCCTTGGACAGAGGAGCATGCAGGCTGCAGTCCGTGGGGTCACACAGAGCCGGGCACGACTGAAGCGACTGAGCGTACGCACACATATGTGGGTGGGCACTCGGTTTGCTCCTGCCTTTGGCTCTCATGAATTATGACATTCTGAAGACGGGGACATATTGAGGCATCTCTCTGAGACACCGCTTTCAGTTCTTTCAGGTGTAGTAGACCCAGAAGTGGAATTGCTAGTTCATACGGTAATTCTGCTTTTAATTTTGTGAGGAAGTGTCATACTCTTGTTATATTTTTTTTGAAACAGCATTTTCCAGCCAGGAGTTCTGTAGAAAATTGTGAGCCCAGAAAAAGAAATGGGAAAATTTGTTAATTAACTTTTTTGTTTTCCCTCCCTGCAGTTTATGAGCCACCCTCATCACAGCACTCTTCTCTTATTCTCCTTCCCGCTGTCTGATGAGAATGAAGTCTTTGACAAACTGAGCATCATCACAGAAGCATCTGAAAGCTGCAAGCTGAATCCTGCGGCCGGCTGCGGTCTCAGCACCTGACATGGGCAGGGGTCCTTCCAGCTGATGTCTGAGGAGGGAGCACACTCAGCCGGGTGCAGTGACCGCCTCCTTGTCCTATCTCCCCACAAGGGCAGTCAGAGCAGCCAGCCAGGGTGGGCTGAGACCGCCTGAGTAAACCCCAGATGGAGAGCTCACACAGATACCGGGACAGCGTCCACACCACCAAGGAGCTGGACTCCAAATGCTCATGTGGCAAAACCTTGGGAACTTGCCACTTTTTAAAGGCCTTAATGATTTGAAAAAAAAATGTTGGCCACTGTGCTTTCCCTGATGGTCCGTCCCAGTGGTTAAAAGACTCCACGCTTCCAACGCAGGGGGCACAGGTTCCATCCTCGGCTGAAAAACTAAGATCCCACATAGCACGTGATATGGCCAGAAAAAAAAAAAAGGTTGAGGTTGGCCACCAGAGATATGATTCTCAGTCTTGTGTATTCACTAATATAAGAAGGTTTTAGGGAATTCCCCAGCAGGTCCAGTGCTTAGGACTCCATGCTTTCACAGCCGAGGGCTGAGGTTCAGTCCCTGGTCAGGGAACTCAGACCTCACAAGCCATGTGGCAGAAAATACACACACACAAAGGTTTTAAATGGTTAGAAACAAAAATATATAAAATGAGAAAGAAAGACCAAGGCACTGTGGAATCTGAGAGTGTCGACATTCTGACGGGAGAAATGGCGTTGACTCAGAAGTTGCTAATACCAAGCACTGTACAGAGTGCAGACTCTGTGGATTCTCAGGGACACTTGGACTGGGTTTATTTTTCTATGCAGACACGTTTCTTGTAATGCTGGTGCTCAATTAAAGCCTTACTCTTTATTTAGTCCATGTGTGTTAAAGGACACTCCATCTGTGTGGCTGTTAGAGTGAACCGGGTCTCATATGCTGTCTTTTCACTCATTCAGTAGATATTCCTCAGTCCCTGCGTGGCAGTCAGCCAGGAACTGTGCCAGGCACAGGGGCCCCACAGCGACTGGGAAGCTTCAGAAAATAGAAGACCCTCAGCTTTGAATTCCAGGCTTGCCAGGAGGCTCCGTAGTAAAGAACCCACCCATCAATGCCAGAGATGCAGGAGATGCAGGTTCAATCCCTGGGTCAGGAAGATCCCCTGGAGGAGGAGATGACAACCCACTCCAGTATTCTTGCCTGGAGAATCCCATGGAGGGGGGAGTCTGGTGGGCTACAGTCCATGGGGTCACAAAGAGTCAGACAGAACTGAGCAGCTGAGCACGCATGCATCGGCTTTGAATCCCACCTCAGATGCTTAGCAGTTTCCTCATCTGTACATGAACATGAAAAGACCTAAGGATTAGTGACACTCAGTGAAAATGCCCACCCCAGTGCCAGCACATAGCATTCACTCAATAAATGGTAGCTCATCTTACCAGCTGCATCATCTCATGGGTATGAGTGACTTCACAAACCTAGGTCAGCAACAAATGTCGCTTCCTCTGGGCCAGATTGCTCAATAAAGTAGATTCATCAAAGGTCCCCAAAATAAAAAAAACACACACTTTTGAAGTAATTTGACTCTTTTTTAATGGAAACAACATGAGTGGTGGGGAGGGTCAAAAGTTTGTTGACCTGTTCAGTGTTTTTAAATTACGTTCAGTGATGTGAGGGAGCAATCACCACGATCTGGGTTCTCAGCCCCTGACTCGGGTTTGGAGCTAGCCTTATGACAGGGGAGAAGTCAGTTCCCTTCCTCAGTTCAGCTCATCGTCGCTGAAGGAGGCATGACAGGAAGGCCATCAAGTTCTATGCACATAAATGTGTCTGATTTGGGAGAGAAGGAAAAGAATATTCCTTTATTGCCCATTATTCATCCAGTCTTTGTCTAAAGCCCTTCACGTGTCTGAGGGGTCTCCATCTTGGAAAGTGTGAACCCTTCTCCCTTTTTAGGGGCTCAAAATGCCACCTGCTCCTTTGCAGCCCCCTAGCTGTCGGGCTTTGAGTTGGGAGATGGGGAGGGCAGGGCAGCCCCAGAGGCCAGGGCTCCAGTGGAAGCATCCAGTAGCCTGGGAGACGGCACCAGCAGTAAGTATTGGAAGGGTTAGTCGATCAGTCATATCCAACTCTTTGTGACACTAAGGACTGTAGGCCACCAGGTTCCTCTGTCCATGGGATTCTCCAAGCAAGAATACTGGAGGAAGTTGCCATTCCCTTTCCCAGGGGATCTTCCTGACCCAGGGATTGAATCCAGATCTCTGACACCGCAGGCAGATTCTCTGCTGGGTTTGGTTTGGACATTGTTTCTGCCTTCACCTCCCAAGGCTGTTCCTCCAACCCTTTCTAAGATTCTGTGAGCTCCCCCAAATCAGGCTGAGACACTCGTTTTAGCCAGTCAGTTGCTAATGGTTGCAGTTAAAACCCTGAGCAGGCTTCCCAAAGCAAAGCAGAGTGGGTATGGATTTTCCAATCCTAAAAGCCCACCCGGGTGGGCATAGGGGTATGACAAGAGTGAGCCATCTCTGTGGGAGGGCCTGGGGGGCTTGAAGGGGACCAGCTGAATCCTGAGACTGACCAGCTGGAGACCACAAGGGTAGTAGCCTCCTGCCAAGAATGGGGGAATTTACAGCCCATGCGTGCATGCTCAGCTGCTCAGTTCTGTCTGACTGTGACTCCATGGACCATAGCCTGCCAGGCTCCCCCTCCATGGGATTCTCCAGGCAAGAATACTGGAGTGGGTTGCCATTTCCTNGCAGGCAGATTCTCTGCTGGGTTTGGTTTGGACATTGTTCCTGCCTTCACCTCCCAAGGCTGTTCCTCCAACCCTTTCTAAGATTCTGTGAGCTCCCCCAAATCAGGCTGAGACACTCGTTTTAGCCAGTCAGTTGCTAATGGTTGCAGCTAAAACCCTGAGCAGGCTTCCCAAAGCGAAGCAGAGTGGGTATGGATTTTCCAATCCTAAAAGCCCACCCAGGTGGGCATAGGGGTATGACAAGAGTGAGCCATCTCTGTGTGATTCCCCAGCAGAGGGGCTGACAGCAGCACTCATCCTCTAGGGCTGGGAGGGCCTGGGGGGCTTGAAGGGGACCAGCTGAATCCTGAGACTGACCAGCTGGAGACCACAAGGGTAGCAGCCTCCTGCCGAGAATGGGGGAATTCACAGCCCATGCGTGCATACTCAGCTGCTCAGTTCTGTCTGACTGACTCCATGCACCATAGCCTGCCAGGCTCCCCCTCCATGGGATTCTCCAGGCAAGAATACTGGAGTGGGTTGCCATTTCCTCCTCCAAGGGATCTATCTTCCTGACCCAGGGATTGAAGCTGCATCTCCCGCGTCTCCTCCTACCACAGTGCGGCTAAGATGAGGGCAGAGAAGGGCACAGGCCCTCTTGGGCCAGGAGCTGACCCCTGTGCTACTGCCTGCCCTGCCCCAAATACAGTGTTGTGGGGGTGGAATCGGAGACATCTCAGGGACCAGGGTCTCTAGCCACACGGGGTGATGCACTGTCTGTTTGCACACCTCCCACACACACACCCCTGTATCCCACCACTAATGATGGATGTCTGCCCAAGTCGCCATCATATTCACCACTCTCCTCATGACTCCGTGTGTCTCTTGGCTGCCTCTTTCATGAGGAAATATTGCTCATGTCTCTGCACAATGAATAGGAGGGGAACATGTCTACCATTTGGCCCCCAAGATGTCAGCTGCTGCTGCTGCAGCTAAGTCACTTCAGTCGTGTCCTACTGTGTGCGACCCCATAGATGGCAGCCCACCAGGGTCCCCCATCCCTGGGATTCTCCAGGCAAGAACACTGGAGTGGGTTGCCATTTCCTTCTCCAATGCATGAAAGTGAAAAGTGAAAGGGAAGTCGCAGTCTTCCCCATGGACTGCAGCCCACCAGGCTCCTCTGTCCATGGATTTTCCAGGCAACAGTACTGGAGTGGGGTGCCATTGCCTTCTCCAAGATGTCAGCAATCTTAAGGAATCTCATCTAGGCTTCCCTGTCCCATAGTATGGCAACTTCCGTGACCCTCAGATAAAGTCAAGTAAAATGCTGGACATTACGTTTAAAAAAACAGCATTTCAAATGATCCCTAGTGAGGAAGGAAGGAATATGCCACCTTTCACCCTGGAGGGCAGTCAACAAAC
>SJYW01052650.1:736214-771779 GCA_006410735.1 Raphicerus campestris | reverse complement strand
ACTGGAGTGGGTTGCCATTTCCTTCTCCAATGCATGAAAGTGAAAAGTGAAAGTGAAGTCTCAGTCGTGTCCAACTCAGCAGCCCCATGGACTGCAGCCCACCAGGCTCCTCTGTCCATGGATTTTCCAGGCAACAGTACTGGAGTGGGGTGCCATTGCCTTCTCCAAGATGTCAGCAATCTTAAGGAATCTCATCTAGGCTTCCCTGTCCCATAGTATGGCAACTTCCGTGACCCTCAGATAAAGTCAAGTAAAATGCTGGACATTATGTTTAAAAAAACAGCATTTCAAATGATCCCTAGTGAGGAAGGAAGGAATATGCCACCTTTCACCCTGGAGGGCAGTCAACAAACCCTGTAGGATTTCAACCCCTTGCAAGGACTCAAGGAACAGAAGACAAGACTCGGGCCTCACCCAAGGTGGGGTGGAAAGGACACCTCCCCATAAGTCTAAAATCCCAAAGAGCATCTCCTCGCCTGTGTAAGGGTGAACTAGGAATAAATGAATCCCATCCTACCCCCATATCAGTTTCCTGCCATAAGAAAGTGTCACAAATTGGTGACTTAAAGCCACAGAAACTTACTCTCTCATAGCTCTGGACTTCAGGAGTCCAAAACCGGTATCACTAGGCTGAATTCAAGGTGCCAGAAAAGCCGTCAAAGGTTCTAGGGGACAGTCTGCTCTGCTGTTTCCAAATGCCAGCAGTCTTTGGCTTGCATCAACGTCACTGCTGTTTCTGCCTGTATTCAGATCACTGTTTCTTCCTCTATTTGGTTCTCTCCCTCTGCCTGTCTCTTTATTATAGAGACACCTGTGGTTGCATTTTAAGGCCCACCCAGGCTTCACCAACTCAATGGACACAAGTTTGGGTAAACTCCGGGAGTTGGTGATGGACAGGGAGGCCTGGCGTGCTGCAGTCCATGGGATCACAGAGAGTCGGACACGACTGAATGACTGAACTGAACTGAACAGGTAATTATCCAGGATAACTTACGCAACTCAAGATCTTTAATCACATCTGCAAAGACCTTTTTCCCAAATAGGTCACATTCACAGATGCCAGAGACTAGGACCGGGTGGAGAAGGTAATGGAACCCCACTCCAATACTCTTGCCTGGCAAATCCCATGGACGGAGGAGCCTGGTGGGCTGCCGTCAATGGGGTCGTGAAGAGTCAGACACGACTGAGCGACTTCACTTTCACTTTTCACTTTCATGCATTGGAGAAGGAAATGGCAACCCACTCCAGTGTTCTTGCCTGGAGAATCCCAGGGACGGGGGAGCCTGGTGGGCTGCCATCTATGGGGTCGCACAGAGTCGGACACGACTTAGCAGCAGCAGCAGGACTTGGTACCTTTGAGTGTCATTATTCAGCCTACTACACTCCCTACAAGTGAACCTTTTTGGTTTCAGTTTTGTCTCTGACTGGAGAGACAAAGTAGTATCTTTCCTGAGAAGTTATAATCTCAAAACTGTAGATTTGCAGCCCCCGATCCCTCTTCCTGGCTGGTCAAAATAAAACTTGAGGTTAACTGCTAGAAATCACAAAACCCCAAAGGAAAACGTCACAAGGAAAAGCCAGCAGAAACAGCAAGCAGCTGGGCCTGACCCACCAAGACTTCAGATGCAGACATAAAGGGTCCAAGGAAAGAGAGCACGCAGAGTGCAGTCAAATAAATGTAAGAAGCATTGATAGCATCAGGATGCACAAGAGGCGAAGTGATTCACAGGGACCCAAATCTCAGTGGCTTGGAGAACAAAGACTTCTTTCTCGCTCATTTTGTGTGTGGCTGGCAATCAACTGAGGGTCTGTTCTTTTCTCAGTGATGTCTTTATTCTAGAATCTAGGCTGAAGGACCTGCCAAATGGGGAGAGAACTACCAGACCACAATCATCCTCAGAGCTTCTGCTGAACATGGAGCATGTCACTGCCCTCCACTTCCTATGGCCAAAAGCTTGGCCAAGTCCAATGTTAGTAGAAGGGGGACGTGTGCGCCTTCCCTGGGAAGAGCTGCAAGTCATGTACAAACAGTCAGGACTGTATGATTCCCTCACAAGGAAGAGAGAGAATAATTGGGAGCAATAAGTAAAATCTGCTGCAGAACAAGTTTCAAATGGGTTTGGTGACAGGGTGAGGGCATGGTAGAGGAGATGCTAAATAGATCTCTGGAAATGAAAATTATGATACAGTTGTTTGAACAATGCAGATTCGAACTGTGCAGTTCCACTTATACACAGATTTTTTTTTCATTAAATACATACCATAATGTTACACAATCGGTGGTTGTGAAACCACAGCTATGAACGCAAACTGTAAAGTTATATGTGAATTTTTGACAGTGCAGGAGGTCAGTGCCCTTAATCGCCACATTGTTCAAGGGTCAACCGTAACTGACTTTTAAAAGTCAGAGAATGGGCTTAACAGCAAATTAGGAAAACTGAAATGAACGTAAGTAAATTGGGCAGAAAGGAGAGCATAAGAGTCAGGATTCAGAAAGAGCCAATGAGAAGCAAGACATTTCCGTTGTTAGGGAACTGACTCATGGAATTGCGGAGGCTGGCAAGTCTAAAATACATCAAGCAGACTGACAGCCAGAGAGACCCAGGGAAGGGTTGATGTTTCAGCTGAGTCCAAAGGCAGTATGGAGGCGTAATCACTCCTTCCTCTGGGGACCTCAGTCTTTTTTTATCTCAAGGCCTTCAACTGATTGGAAGAGACCCACTCACATGATAAAGGGGTAACCTGCTTTACTCAAAGCCTTCTCATTTAAAGGCCAATCTCATGTTAAAAATAACATCTTCACAGCAACATTCACTGGTATATGAGCAGATATTTGAGTACTATGGTCTCGTCAAGTTGACAAATAAAATTAACCACTGCCAGGAGTGTAGATCTGAAGTGATTATCAAGAATCTATTAACATAACAGAAGGATGGGAAATATGAGAGGGGCTTCCCAGGTGGCGCTAGTGGTTAAAAAAAAAAACTGCCTGCCAATGCACGAGACATAGGAGACACGGATTCGATCCCTGGGTGGGAAGATACCCTGGAGAAGAGCATGGCAACCCATGCCAGTATTCTTGCCTGGAAAATCCCATGGACAGAGGAGCCTGATAGGCTATAGTCCATAGGTTTGCAAAGAGTCAGACACGACTGAAGTGTCTTAGCACACACGCATACGAGAATAGAATGAGAGGATCTATTACATATCTGATCACAGTCTTTTTATTTTGGGGGGCTCCAAAATCACTGCAGATGGTGACTGCAGCCATGAAATAAAAAGACGCTTACTCCTTGGAAGGAAAGTTATGACCAACCTAGACAGCATATTAAAAAACAGAGACATTACTTTGCCAACAATGGTCCGTCTAGTCAAGGCTATGGTTTTTCCTGTGGTCATGTATGGATGGGAGAGTTGGACTGTGAAGAAAGTCGAGCACAGAAGAATTGATACTTTTGAACTGTGGTGTTAGAGAAGACTCTTGAGAGTCCCTTGGACTGCAAGGAGGTCCAACCAGTCCATCCTAAAGGAGATCAGTCCTGAGTGTTCATTGGAAGGACTGATGCTTAAGCTGAAACTCCAATACTTTGGCCACCTGATGCAAATAACTGACTCACTGGAAAAGACCCTGATGCTGGGAAAGATTGAAAGCAGGAGGAAAAGGGGATGACAGAAGATGAGGTGATTGGATGGCATCACCGACTCAATGGACATGAGTTTGGGTGGACTCTGGTAGTTGGTGATGGACAGGGAAGCCTGGCATGCTGCAGTCATTGGGTCACAAAGAGTTGGACATGACTGAGTGACTGAACTGACTGAACTGAATCACAGTCTCAGGAGGAGAGGTGAGAAAGGATGAGGCAAAAGGAGTATTTGAGTATTTGAAAAGATAATGACTAATGAAAGACACCAGTCTACAAGCTCAGGACAACAAATACCTAGCTGGACAAAGAAGAACAAATCATATCAGGGAAAAACTTGCTATTGTTCAGTTACAAAGTTGTGTCTGACTCTTTGCAACCCATGGACTGCAGCACGCCAGGCTCCTCTGCCCTCTGCTATCTCCCAGAGTTTGCTCAAATTCATGTTCATTGAGTTGGCAATGCTATCTAACCACCTCACCCTCTGCTGCCCTCTTCTCCTTTTGCCTTCAGTCTTTCCTGTCATCAAGGTCTTTTCCAATAGTTGACTCTTTGCATCACATGACCAAAGTATTGGAGCTTCACCTTCAGTATCATTCCTTCCAATGCATATTCAGCATTGATTTTCTTGAGGATTGACTGGTTTGATCTCCTTGCAGTCCAAGGAACTCTAAAAAATCTTCTCCAGTACTACAATTCAAAAGCATCAGTTCTTTAGCGCTCAGCTTTCTTTATGGTCCAACTGTCATATCCATACATGACTACTGGAAAAACCATAGCTTTCACTATCCGGACCTTTGTCAGCAAAGAGATGCTTTTTAATATGCTGTCTCATTGGCTCAGATGGTAAAGAATCTGCCTGCAATGCTGAAGACCTGGGTTAGATCCCTGGGTCAGGAAGGTCCCCTGGAGAAGGGAACAGCAACCCACTCTAGCATTCTTGCCTAGAGAATCCCATGGACAGAAAAGCATGGTGGGCTACAGTCCATAGGGTACCAAAGAGTCAGACACAACTGAGTGACTAACACACACACTTTGGCTTCCCTGGTGGCTCAGCTGGCAAAGAATCCACCTGCAATGCAGGAGACTGGGTTCGATCCCTGGTTTGGGAAGGTCCTCTGAAGAAGGGAACAGCTACCCATTCAATTATTCTGGCCTGGAGAATTACATGGACTGTCCATGGGATCACAAAGAGTCAGACATGACTGAGTGACTTTCACAGACTTGTCATGGCTTTCCTTCCAAGGAGCAAGTATCTCTATTTAATGGCTGCAGTCATCATCTTGTCATGGCAAAGGGACTTGCATAACTCAATGAGGCTATGAGCTACATGGTACAGGCCCACCGAAGATGGATGGGTCACAGTGAANTGAAGAAAGTCGAGCACAGAAGAATTGATACTTTTGAACTGTGGTGTTAGAGAAGACTCTTGAGAGTCCCTTGGACTGCAAGGAGGTCCAACCAGTCCATCCTAAAGGAGATCAGTCCTGGGTGTTCATTGGAAGGACTGATGCTTAAGCTGAAACTCCAATACTTTGGCCACCTGATGCAAATAACTGACTCACTGGAAAAGACCCTGATGCTGGGAAAGATTGAAAGCAGGAGGAAAAGGGGATGACAGAAGATGAGGTGATTGGATGGCATCACCGACTCAATGGACATGAGTTTGGGTGGACTCTGGTAGTTGGTGATGGACAGGGAAGCCTGGCATGCTGCAGTCATTGGGTCACAAAGAGTTGGACATGACTGAGTGACTGAACTGACTGAACTGAATCACAGTCTCAGGAGGAGAGGTGAGAAAGGATGAGGCAAAAGGAGTATCTGAGTATTTGAAAAGATAATGACTAATGAAAGACACCAGTCTACAAGCTCAGGACAACAAATACCTAGCTGGACAAAGAAGAACAAATCATATCAGGGAAAAACTTGCTATTGTTCAGTTACAAAGTTGTGTCTGACTCTTTGCAACCCATGGACTGCAGCACGCCAGGCTCCTCTGCCCTCTGCTATCTCCCAGAGTTTGCTCAAATTCATGTTCATTGAGTTGGCAATGCTATCTAACCACCTCACCCTCTGCTGCCCTCTTCTCCTTTTGCCTTCAGTCTTTCCTGTCATCAAGGTCTTTTCCAATAGTTGACTCTTTGCATCACATGACCAAAGTATTGGAGCTTCACCTTCAGTATCATTCCTTCCAATGCATATTCAGCATTGATTTTCTTGAGGATTGACTGGTTTGATCTCCTTGCAGTCCAAGGAACTCTAAAAAATCTTCTCCAGTACTACAATTCAAAAGCATCAGTTCTTTAGCGCTCAGCTTTCTTTATGGTCCAACTCTCATATCCATACATGACTACTGGAAAAACCATAGCTTTCACTATCCGGACCTTTGTCAGCAAAGAGATGCTTTTTAATATGCTGTCTCATTGGCTCAGATGGTAAAGAATCTGCCTGCAATGCTGAAGACCTGGGTTAGATCCCTGGGTCAGGAAGGTCCCCTGGAGAAGGGAACAGCAAACCACTCTAGCATTCTTGCCTAGAGAATCCCATGGACAGAAAAGCATGGTGGGCTACAGTCCATAGGGTACCAAAGAGTCAGACACAACTGAGTGACTAACACACACACTTTGGCTTCCCTGGTGGCTCAGCTGGCAAAGAATCCACCTGCAATGCAGGAGACTGGGTTCGATCCCTGGTTTGGGAAGGTCCTCTGAAGAAGGGAACAGCTACCCATTTCATTATTCTGGCCTGGAGAATTACATGGACTGTCCATGGGATCACAAAGAGTCAGACATGACTGAGTGACTTTCACAGACTTGTCATGGCTTTCCTTCCAAGGAGCAAGTATCTCTATTTAATGGCTGCAGTCATCATCTTGTCATGGCAAAGGGACTTGCATAACTCAATGAGGCTATGAGCTACATGGTACAGGCCCACCGAAGATGGATGGGTCACAGTGAAGAGTTCTGACAAAACTTGGTCCACTGGAGGAGGAAATGGCAGCCCAGTGCAGTATTCCTGCCACAAGAACCCTGTGAACAGTATGAAAAGGCAAAAAGATATGACACCGGAAGATAAGTCCCTTATGCTGGAAGGTTTCCAACATGATACTAGGGAAGAGCAAAGGGCAATTACTAACAGCCAGAAAGAATGAAGCAACTGGGCCAAAGCAGAAATGACACTCAGTTGTGGATGTGTTTGGTGGTGACAGTAAAGTCTGATGCTATAAAGAACAATATGGCATAGGAACCTGAAATGTCAGGTTCATGAATCAAGGTAAATTGGAGACTGTCAAGCAGGAGATGGCAAGATTGATCATCGACATCTTAGGAATCAGTGAGCTAAAATGAATGGGAATGGGCAAATTTAATTCAAGGTGAGATTGCAGGGTCTCAAAAACAGAGGAGGCATATTATCTTCAAAGAAAAGATGATTAAATTATGGATGATGATCTCAGCAGTAAAGAAGTCAAAAAGTGATAGTAAACCTTTCAAGTGCACTAACATTTTTGTCAACTTTGAATTATAAGACTGCAAAAATATCTTTCCGGAAAAGGGATAAAATAAAGACTCAGACAAACAACAGTCAATGCTATTTGACATTAAAAGATCAAATAAAGATCTAAGGGATATACTTCAGACAGAAGGAAACCATTCCCAGATGGAAATTATGATACATAAGAAGAAATACAGGAAAGAAACTGGTAAATACATGAGCAAATCTAAACAACTATTTTCTGTATAAAATAATAGCAATATATCCTGGGTTTAAAATAAAATACAGGGAGTAAAACAACTGGAGATGAAATGTTCTAAAAACCTGTTTTGTTTCAGAGGAGAATAATATGACTCTGAGATATGGGTAAGTTAAGTATCATAAAATTTCTAGAGTCACCTCAATTCTAGAGAAGTGGTTCTTAATTGTGAAGGTGTCTTACCATAAGTTTTGCTTTTGTTTTAGGTTCAAAGGATTTGTTAACAAAAGAAACCACTTGTAACTCACAAACAATTTCAATTTTCCATAGAAGATTATTTGACTTAATTTCAACACACAATCATTAAAAGACGAGAAACGGAAGCAACAGAAAAGAGTAACAGCACATACATCACCAAACTGGGCTGACCTACATCCAGACTTAAAGGCAGTACTGGGAAGCCCCTGGTTCACAGCAATCTGGAATCCCAACCAGGAAAAGGTCCCAGGCAGCACATCCACTCTGTGGATGAGACATCAAATTGCAGTTCCAGGGGTTCCCACTCATAATCCCAGGTCACAAACTGATATCGACTTCAATTTTTCAGGAAAAGAAATTTAAAAAGAATCAGACAAACAAAAGTTGATGACATTTGACATCAGAAGACCTTTTTAGAGAAAGATCTCTGGGATATCTTGTAAGCAGAAAGAAACCATTCCCAGATGAAAGTTATGATATGTAAGAAGAAATATAGGAAAGGAAAAAAAGAAAGAAATACAAGAAAGAAACTGGTAGATAAATGAGTAAATCTAAACAACTATTTTCTGTATAATATATCTTGGGTTTAAACTAAAACACAGGGAGGAGAACAACTGAAGATAAAACATTTCAAGGTCCAATTAACATTGACTTTAACCTTTTTACAACGATGTTTGTTTTATCTTGTGAGTCATAGGATGTCTTTAAACCCCAGGCATGACTGGCCAAACCTCCAGGGGTTCAAGAATTCCAAGTCCTACTTCCTTTCTCATCTAAAATGCTGTGGGAGGGGGCTTCGGCATTGGGAGATCGTGTACACCTGTGGCTGATTCATGTCAATGTATGGCAAAACAATACAGTACTGTAAAGTAGAATAAAGTATTTAAAAAAACAATAAAAATAAAATAAAATAAAATGCTGCCTGACTAGCTGTGCCTGCGGGCAGGTATGGAATCTGGACAGTGTCCAGGAAGGTCAGAAGCAAGGACAGAGGCCTGCTCTCCTGCTTCCGCTTCTGACTGCACTTCCTTACAGGCACTTCCGGCCCCATCCTGCAAGACTTCCTCCATTTTAATTTCCCTCATAGGAGGGGACAGATTTGTCTCCCACAGGACATTTGACAATGTCTGGGAACACTTCCAGTTGTCTCAGCTGACATCAAGGGAGTAGCAGCCAGGCTTTGTGATAAATACTTTACATTGATTATCTTACTTATTCTTTGGGCCCAAACCCTCCACAGGACCCTCTGAAGCCCTGTAAAGAAAGCCCGAGGCAGGCTGCAGGGGCTGCACTGAGAGTTCAACTCTCATGTGTAATGAGGGCTGTGGCTCAGGCCCTGCCAGGGCTCAGGGTGGATTCTGTGGCCTTGCCAAGTCTCTGGAGCCCAGTTCTCTTGAGAAGGATGTGGGCAATCTAACTGCTAAGTCTGCAAGCTTTACAGCTAGGAAGTGAAGAAGGAGGGGAGAACCTGTCCATTGAGAAAATGTCCAAGAATTCTGAGATCAGAAAGGAATTCAGCAGGTCATCTTGTGGGCCCCCATGAAGACACCATAACGGAAACATGTCAGGTTTGTTTGAAAGACCCCCTGAGGGAAGCCAGCTTGAGCCAACTTCCCATCACCCCCTCCGCAGGCTTCCCTTTGCCAGCTTCTTCTGGAGGAAGAAGAGAAGAGTTCACTGTGCTTCCTTTCTGGCACTTCCAGTCCTGCTCTCTAAGATCAGATCAGCCTCCCAGTCACCCTGTTCCTCCTCTCCGTTGTGGTTCTCAGCCCTGGCTGCCATTTCAGCCACATGGCAAGCTTTAGAAGTATCAATGCCAGGCCATGCTCTGACCACTAAGTTAGAACACTCTGGGATGGGATTCTAGTGTCCTGGGATTTAAAGCTTTCCCAGGTTTTTTCCAGGGAGTGTGCAACGAAGGTGCAGATCACTGATCTGCCAGAGAAGGTGTGAGAGATGGTAAGTAACTGTTACCCTGCACTCCTGTCTGTTTTCCTGTTCTCTTCTCTTAAATATCCAGTTAAAAGTTCCAGAAAAACATCTATTTCTGCTTTATTGACTATGCCAAAGTCTTTGACNTTTTCCAGGGAGTGTGCAACGAAGGTGCAAATCACTGATCTGCCAGAGAAGGTGTGAGAGATGGTAAGTAACTGTTACCCTGCACTCCTGTCTGTTTTCCTGTTCTCTTCTCTTAAATATCCAGTTAAAAGTTCCAGAAAAACATCTATTTCTGCTTTATTGACTATGCCAAAGTCTTTGACTCTGTGAATCACAATAAACTGTGGAAAATTCTGGAAGAGATGGGAATACCAGACCACCTGACCTGCCTCTTGAGAAATCTGTATGCAGGTCAGAAAGCAACAGTTAGAACAGGACATGGAACAACAAACTGGTTCCAAATAGGAAAAGGAGTACGTCAAGGCTGTATACTGTCACCCTGCTCATTTNGTGTCTGACTCTTTGCAACCCCATGGACGGTGGCTACAAAGCTCCTCCGTCCATGGAATTTTCCAGGCAAGAGTACCGGAGTGGATTGCCATTTCCTTCTCCAGGGGATCTTCCCAATGCAGGGATCAAACCCAGGTCTCCCGCATTGCAGGCACACGCTTTACTGTCTGAGCCACCAGGGAACACAAGCTACATAACTCCAACTGTATGACTTTCTGGAAAAGACAAAAAACTCGGAGACCAGAGGTTGGGGTGGGGGAGGGAGTGAGGACAGCAGAGCACACAGGATTTTTAGGGCAGTGAAGCTGTTCTACCTGATACGATGATGGTGGATGCCTATCACTACACATTTGCCAAAACCCGTATGTGTCCAACACCAAGAGTGAACTCTCATGTAAACTATGAACTTCGGGTGATAATGTTGCATCATTGTAGGTGCATCGATTGTTTCAAATGGATCCCTCTGGTGTGGGACGTTGGTAGTGAGGGACGCTGGGCAAGTGTGGGGTCAGAGTGTAGACAGGAATTTGGTCCTTTCCACACAGCTTTGCTATGGATCTAATACTGCTCTAAACATAAAATTCATACAGCAGAAATTAACATACCATTGTAAATCAACTATACTTCAACTTTTTTAAAGGTTATTAATTTTTCAAAAAAAAATTAATGAACATTGGGAAATAACTTTAAGGGAAGAAGGTAAATGCAGAGATGGTTAGATAGTATCACTGACTCAATGGACATGAATTTGAGCAAACTCTGGGAGATAGTGGAGGACAGAGGAACCGGGTGTGCTACCGTCCTTGGGGTCACAAAGAGTCAGACACAACTCAGTGATGAACAACAACTTTTTAAATCATCTCATATTCTCGCCAGTAGTGTAGAGCTTAATCAGAGCTCTAATTATCAGTGCAACTGGTGGGCAAGGACTAACCTGTTCATCACTGTATTTCACCATTTAAAGGCTCTCAATAAATGTTTGCTTTCTCCCATTTAACTGAGGAAGTTGAGGATTTGGGAGATGTTTCTGAGTCAAAAAGCCAGTCATTGGATTGTCATTTAGACTTGGAATAAGAGTGTGTTACCCGCAGATGAGTCCTGCACCCAAGGGGGTGCAGTACCCAAGGATGGGTTAATGCATGCTGGCATCACCCACGGACACGTAGAGGCCTTGATATCTCCTAGAGCCACAACACCTGTCCTTTGTAAGATTCTGGCATTACCAGAGACCCCTGGTGAATGCAGCTGTAATCAGAAGCCATCTCACTTTGGATTTCCAGAAGCCAGGACTTGGCAGTCAAGAGAAGAAATTCCTTAAGAAGGAGACAGCTGTTTCCTATGTGCAGCTGTCCCCAGGCCCCTGTGGCAGGGCAAATTACTAACACAGAGAAACCAAACGCAACTAAACACACAGTTCGCAAATTCTCTGCCACCTGCAGTGACTTCAAGTGCCTCTTAGAAGCTGTTCTGGGAAAGGGATCTGCCTGGCCAGGAGTGGTTTGGTGTGCAACCTCGGTGCTCACTGAGTGGACTTTGGTTTTCTTGGAAAACTAAAAGACAAGCCTCTGACTGCTAACCATGTTATCCGTATAACTGGAGATGATTTCAGTGGTATTTCCCTTTTAAAAAAAAAGATAAATTGTGCCACTTGAGTGCAGCTGTCACTGATTGGGTCAAACAGGATAAAACAGTTATGTCCACCAGCAGCTCTGTGATAAACTGCTGAAGAGCCACAGCCAGAAACAAGAAAAGCTGGCCACAGGAATGTTCCAGGTGGAAAGGAAAAGGCCAGCAAGGAGGCTCTCCAGGGCGCTGTCATGGTCTCTTGGGGACCATAGTCAGGCTTTCTGCTGTGGTGCAGCCTACACACCAGCCCAGGACCACCATCCTCTGGTACCTTCCGACCAAGAGCACCCCAGACTCGCCTTTTGCACTGAGCCATGAAAATCAGACTTCCTTTGGGAAAAGCAGGTGACTCCCACTATAAAATACTCTTTAAAAAATAATAAATAATCTTATTTATTTATTTTTGGCATGGTGGGCCTTTGTGTGGGGTGGGCTTTTCTCTCGTTGCAGTGCGGGGGCTTCTCTCTCGCGGTGCACGCTTCTCATTGTGGTGGCTGCTCTCGCTGCAGAGCAGGGCCTCTGGGGTGCACATGGGCTTCAGCAGTTGCGGTTCCCAGGTTCCAGAGCACAGGCTCAGTAGCTGTGGCGCTTGGGCTCTGTTGTTCCAAGGCATGCGGAATCATCCTGGACCAGGGATGGAGCCCATGTTTCCTGCATTAGCAGGCGAAGTCCTCACCACTGAGCCACCAGGGAAGTCCTCCTTCCAAAGAATGTTCTCGAAATGAACCGAAGTTCACTCTGACCTGATATCAGGAGGAGGCAACCCCACACACCACACTCAGGTCTTTTCGAGGACTCCACATCCTTAAGTATGAGAGGGTGCAGCCGCGAGCACCAGGGGCTGAGGTCGCAGAAGAAGGGAGGATGGAGATGGGAATCCAGGAAAGAAGCCTGTGCCCAGCACAGAGGAGCTGGGGTTCCACCTGAGTCAACTGTGGGCTCTGTGGGCTGCCCTCAGGGACTGCCCAGTGGAGGGCCTGGGGTGGTAAAGGCGGCAGGAGGCCTTCGCTGTAGCCAGGCTAGAGATAATGGCGGGGTCTGCTGGAGGTAGGGGCAAGACAGTGGCGAGGCAGGCAACCAACTGAAAGGGAGAAATCTAGGCTACAGCCCAGCTTCTGGACAACTGGAAAGAAGGGGTGCCGTTTTCCTCAATGGAAAATGAGCTGAAGAAGGAGCAGCTATAGAGTGAGCTGAGAAACCAAGAGATCCATTCTGACCATGCTGAGTATGAGATGCCTGTGAGATAATCAGGTTAAGATGACAAGTCGGTAGCTGGTTGTAACAGCCAGAAGTTCGGAAATAGTTTGGGACTAAAGGCATTAACAGTGGCATCAAAGACATAGTTTGTTGTTGTTGTTTCTGGTTCGTTTTTTCTTTTTTTGTTGTTTGTCTGTTTGTTTTTTCTTTTTCTTTTTTTTTTTTTNCCTGTTCATCACTGTATTTCACCATTTAAAGGCTCTCAATAAATGTTTGCTTTCTCCCATTTAACTGAGGAAGTTGAGGATTTGGGAGATGTTTCTGAGTCAAAAAGCCAGTCATTGGATTGTCATTTAGACTTGGAATAAGAGTGTGTTACCCGCAGATGAGTCCTGCACCCAAGGGGGTGCAGTACCCAAGGATGGGTTAATGCATGCTGGCATCACCCACGGACACGTAGAGGCCTTGATATCTCCTAGAGCCACAACACCTGTCCTTTGTAAGATTCTGGCATTACCAGAGACCCCTGGTGAATGCAGCTGTAATCAGAAGCCATCTCACTTTGGATTTCCAGAAGCCAGGACTTGGCAGTCAAGAGAAGAAATTCCTTAAGAAGGAGACAGCTGTTTCCTATGTGCAGCTGTCCCCAGGCCCCTGTGGCAGGGCAAATTACTAACACAGAGAAACCAAACGCAACTAAACACACAGTTCGCAAATTCTCTGCCACCTGCAGTGCCTTCAAGTGCCTCTTAGAAGCTGTTCTGGGAAAGGGATCTGCCTGGCCAGGAGTGGTTTGGTGTGCAACCTCGGTGCTCACTGAGTGGACTTTGGTTTTCTTGGAAAACTAAAAGACAAGCCTCTGACTGCTAACCATGTTATCCGTATAACTGGAGATGATTTCAGTGGTATTTCCCTTTTAAAAAAAAAGATAAATTGTGCCACTTGAGTGCAGCTGTCACTGATTGGGTCAAACAGGATAAAACAGTTATGTCCACCAGCAGCTCTGTGATAAACTGCTGAAGAGCCACAGCCAGAAACAAGAAAAGCTGGCCACAGGAATGTTCCAGGTGGAAAGGAAAAGGCCAGCAAGGAGGCTCTCCAGGGCGCTGTCATGGTCTCTTGGGGACCATAGTCAGGCTTTCTGCTGTGGTGCAGCCTACACACCAGCCCAGGACCACCATCCTCTGGTACCTTCCGACCAAGAGCACCCCAGACTCGCCTTTTGCACTGAGCCATGAAAATCAGACTTCCTTTGGGAAAAGCAGGTGACTCCCACTATAAAATACTCTTTAAAAAATAATAAATAATCTTATTTATTTATTTTTGGCATGGTGGGCCTTTGTGTGGGGTGGGCTTTTCTCTCGTTGCAGTGCGGGGGCTTCTCTCTCGCGGTGCACGCTTCTCATTGTGGTGGCTGCTCTCGCTGCAGAGCAGGGCCTCTGGGGTGCACATGGGCTTCAGCAGTTGCGGTTCCCAGGTTCCAGAGCACAGGCTCAGTAGCTGTGGCGCTTGGGCTCTGTTGTTCCAAGGCATGCGGAATCTTCCTGGACCAGGGATGGAGCCCATGTTTCCTGCATTAGCAGGCGAAGTCCTCACCACTGAGCCACCAGGGAAGTCCTCCTTCCAAAGAATGTTCTCGAAATGAACCGAAGTTCACTCTGACCTGATATCAGGAGGAGGCAACCCCACACACCACACTCAGGTCTTTTCGAGGACTCCACATCCTTAAGTATGAGAGGGTGCAGCCGCGAGCACCAGGGGCTGAGGTCGCAGAAGAAGGGAGGATGGAGATGGGAATCCAGGAAAGAAGCCTGTGCCCAGCACAGAGGAGCTGGGGTTCCACCTGAGTCAACTGTGGGCTCTGTGGGCTGCCCTCAGGGACTGCCCAGTGGAGGGCCTGGGGTGGTAAAGGCGGCAGGAGGCCTTCGCTGTAGCCAGGCTAGAGATAATGGCGGGGTCTGCTGGAGGTAGGGGCAAGACAGTGGCGAGGCAGGCAACCAACTGAAAGGGAGAAATCTAGGCTACAGCCCAGCTTCTGGACAACTGGAAAGAAGGGGTGCCGTTTTCCTCAATGGAAAATGAGCTGAAGAAGGAGCAGCTATAGAGTGAGCTGAGAAACCAAGAGATCCATTCTGACCATGCTGAGTATGAGATGCCTGTGAGATAATCAGGTTAAGATGACAAGTCGGTAGCTGGTTGTAACAGCCAGAAGTTCGGAAATAGTTTGGGACTAAAGGCATTAACAGTGGCATCAAAGACATAGTTTGTTGTTGTTGTTTCTGGTTCGTTTTTTCTTTTTTTGTTGTTTGTCTGTTTGTTTTTTCTTTTTCTTTTTTTTTTTTTTTATTTGCCGGCACTGGGTCTTACTTACAGCATGTGAACTCTTAGCTGCAGCATGTGGGATCTCGTTCCCTGACCAGGGATTGGCCCCCTGCACTGGGAGCATGGAGTCCTAGACACTGGACCCCCAGGGCAGTCCCAAGGATGTAGTGTTTTTTAAACAGATAAGACGGTACAAGAACACTTGAGAAGAAGAACCAGGAGAATGGAATGCCCAAGAGAAGAAAGGGAGCGTCATGAAAGAGCCTGAGCAGAAATAGTCAAACAAGTAAGAAAAGAAAAAAAAAAAATCACAAGAGTGTGATGTTCTGGGACTTGAGGGAAAAGGATTTTTCTAGAAGGAACTGGTCAGCTGTGTTGAAAGCTGGTAAGGTAGGTAAGATAAGGACAGGAGGTGTAATAGATGTAATGGCCCAGAGGACATGTAGTGGACACGGTGGGGCACCTCCCAGTCCCTCCATCGGGACAGAAGAGCTGAAGGAAAGGCTTTGTGCAAGCTCCCACCTCCCTCGGTGAAGCCCACGTCCAATGTCGCTTCAAGCAGGAGTGCAAACCCAGTCCTTGCCACGACTCCAGACAACTCTGAAGTATCACCGCATGGCAGAGCTCCCTGAGGGTCTGGCTGAGATGTGACCGAATCTCAGAGTTCAGCGGCTCCCTCTGCCCAGATGTCCATTCCTCATCCCTTACGAAAGTTGTTCCCAAGATCATTTCCAGGTGCCTTCTGGGCCCGACTAATAGGCAATTACAAGGCTTTACCTGGCAGGACCCAGGGGACGTTCCCTCCCTGCCTGAGAACTGGTGACAGCCAGGCCTGAAGTCCCTAACCAGAGCTGCAGGCCGGGACTCTCACTGGCTGGCCATGCTCTGACACTCTGTGCTTGCAGCCCTGGCACCTTCCTTGCTAGGTCTCTTGATCTGTGGTCTTCTTCAGGGGCCTCTGCTAAGGCCCCCTTATGAGGGAGAAGGAGAAAGCCTTGAGGCACGATTGGCCACTGTGCCTTGCACCCCAGTCACCCTCTCCTCTCTCCAGGCCCAGGTCCACAAAACTGCAGAAGCCTTTGATTCAGGCTCCCTCAGCAGCGAGACAACCCCCAGTGATCCATCTGACCTGGACCAGGGCATGTTCCACCGGAGGATATGGAAGGGGTGCCTCCGTGTATGCTGTTGCTGTGAGAGATGGCAACCTCACTGGTACTCTCGTCTGGGACTGTTGTTTCATCAGCTACCCTGATCCCTAGCAGCTGGGCTCTCCCTCTCCAGCTCAGCTGAGCCCTGGATGCAAACACTGATGATACCCATGGGAGCTGGGAGGATGCCCTTGGAAAGGACAGGAGAGGGTGGCAGGACCCAGAGCCCTGGTCCTGGCCTTGGGCAGGACAGAGAGAAGAGAGCATGGGTCATCACAGGCAGGCTAGTCGACTGGGGAGCGGGGAGGGAATTCAGGAAGTCTGGCATCTCCTCCGCTCCTAATAAATGTCATCAGCTAAAGGAGGGAACAGAGGAGTTTGGGGGAGAAATAAGGAGACGTGGAATGGTTCTCCAGGACAGTGATACAGTGAACTCACTCAGCGAGGGAGCAGGCTAACTGGGCAGTGTTGGGAGTGTACTTGAAAACCAGAAGTAGACTATCTGCAAAGTGTCTGGCTCTGCGATGGGCAAACAGCAGGTGCTTCACTTCATTAGCTGGAAAAAGGGCTGGAAGAAGAGCCCTCCCGGGGGTGACGCTCACTGGTTGCTATGTTTCTCGTTTCCACAACAGTCCCGGGAGAAAATGATCCAGCACGTAGCAGAAAGCGTGTCTGAAAGTGACTTAGAGGCACCCAGTTGAGCAGCCCATGTCCACAGGTGGGGAAATTCAAATATCAAATTGGTTTTCACAGTACAAGCAGTAAAACTCCTGCCACACCTGCTCACACATTACAGTTTGTATCAGAAAGTTCTCAAGTGTGAAATCTTGGGGTCTTTCTCTTCTTGACCCCCAGGCAGCTAATGAGACTCATCACTAAGGTTGTTCTCTTGAAAGCCTGAAATTGCCCCAGGCTGCTGCTACTGCTGCTGCTAAGTCATTTCAGTTGTGTCTGACTCTGTGCGACCCCATAGACGGCAGCCCACAAGGCTCCCCCATCCCTGGGATTCTCCAGGCAAGAACACTGGAGTGGGGTGCCATTGCCAGGCAGGCTACCTTAAAAGGCCCTGTCGTTTTGAACATACTCGCTGCCCTGNTTGAAAGCTGGTAAGGTAGGTAAGATAAGGACAGGAGGTGTAATAGATGTAATGGCCCAGAGGACATGTAGTGGACACGGTGGGGCACCTCCCAGTCCCTCCATCGGGACAGAAGAGCTGAAGGAAAGGCTTTGTGCAAGCTCCCACCTCCCTCGGTGAAGCCCACGTCCAATGTCGCTTCAAGCAGGAGTGCAAACCCAGTCCTTGCCACGACTCCAGACAACTCTGAAGTATCACCGCATGGCAGAGCTCCCTGAGGGTCTGGCTGAGATGTGACCGAATCTCAGAGTTCAGCGGCTCCCTCTGCCCAGATGTCCATTCCTCATCCCTTACGAAAGTTGTTCCCAAGATCATTTCCAGGTGCCTTCTGGGCCCGACTAATAGGCAATTACAAGGCTTTACCTGGCAGGACCCAGGGGACGTTCCCTCCCTGCCTGAGAACTGGTGACAGCCAGGCCTGAAGTCCCTAACCAGAGCTGCAGGCCGGGACTCTCACTGGCTGGCCATGCTCTGACACTCTGTGCTTGCAGCCCTGGCACCTTCCTTGCTAGGTCTCTTGATCTGTGGTCTTCTTCAGGGGCCTCTGCTAAGGCCCCCTTATGAGGGAGAAGGAGAAAGCCTTGAGGCACGATTGGCCACTGTGCCTTGCACCCCAGTCACCCTCCCCTCTCTCCAGGCCCAGGTCCACAAAACTGCAGAAGCCTTTGATTCAGGCTCCCTCAGCAGCGAGACAACCCCCAGTGATCCATCTGACCTGGACCAGGGCATGTTCCACCGGAGGATATGGAAGGGGTGCCTCCGTGTATGCTGTTGCTGTGAGAGATGGCAACCTCACTGGTACTCTCGTCTGGGACTGTTGTTTCATCAGCTACCCTGATCCCTAGCAGCTGGGCTCTCCCTCTCCAGCTCAGCTGAGCCCTGGATGCAAACACTGATGATACCCATGGGAGCTGGGAGGATGCCCTTGGAAAGGACAGGAGAGGGTGGCAGGACCCAGAGCCCTGGTCCTGGCCTTGGGCAGGACAGAGAGAAGAGAGCATGGGTCGTCACAGGCAGGCTAGTCGACTGGGGAGCGGGGAGGGAATTCAGGAAGTCTGGCATCTCCTCCGCTCCTAATAAATGTCATCAGCTAAAGGAGGGAACAGAGGAGTTTGGGGGAGAAATAAGGAGACGTGGAATGGTTCTCCAGGACAGTGATACAGTGAACTCACTCAGCGAGGGAGCAGGCTAACTGGGCAGTGTTGGGAGTGTACTTGAAAACCAGAAGTAGACTATCTGCAAAGTGTCTGGCTCTGCGATGGGCAAACAGCAGGTGCTTCACTTCATTAGCTGGAAAAAGGGCTGGAAGAAGAGCCCTCCCGGGGGTGACGCTCACTGGTTGCTATGTTTCTCGTTTCCACAACAGTCCCGGGAGAAAATGATCCAGCACGTAGCAGAAAGCGTGTCTGAAAGTGACTTAGAGGCACCCAGTTGAGCAGCCCATGTCCACAGGTGGGGAAATTCAAATATCAAATTGGTTTTCACAGTACAAGCAGTAAAACTCCTGCCACACCTGCTCACACATTACAGTTTGTATCAGAAAGTTCTCAAGTGTGAAATCTTGGGGTCTTTCTCTTCTTGACCCCCAGGCAGCTAATGAGACTCATCACTAAGGTTGTTCTCTTGAAAGCCTGAAATTGCCCCAGGCTGCTGCTACTGCTGCTGCTAAGTCATTTCAGTTGTGTCTGACTCTGTGCGACCCCATAGACGGCAGCCCACAAGGCTCCCCCATCCCTGGGATTCTCCAGGCAAGAACACTGGAGTGGGGTGCCATTGCCAGGCAGGCTACCTTAAAAGGCCCTGTCGTTTTGAACATACTCGCTGCCCTGGAGGCTTCAGTTGCCCCTGAGGTCCTAAGCAGACCCAGAGGTAGAAAGGCCTCTTCTTGTCAGTCTTAATGATTACTGAGAAATAAAAATCATTGTCTATCCCCTACATGTGGAGTCTAAAAAGAAGGGATACAAATGAACTTACAAAACAGAGACTCACAGACTTAGAGAAACAATTTATGGTTACCAGGGGGGAAGGATGGTGGAAAGAGCTTCTTAGGGAGTTTGGGATGGACATGGACAGGCTGCTATACTTAAAATGGATAAGAAACAAAGACCCTACTGTATAGGCACAGGGAACTCTGCTCAATGTTATGTGGCGGCTTAGATGGGAGGGGAGTTTGGGGGAAAATGGATACATGTATGTTTGTCTGCATCCCTTCACTGTTCACCTAAAACTATCACAACATTGTTCATCAGCTATTAAGTGTTCAAGCGTTAGTTGTTCAGTGGTGTCTGACTCTTTGCAACCCCATGGATTATATCCTGCCAGGCTCCTCTGTTTTTGGAATTCTCCAGGCAAGAATACTGAAGTGGGTAGCCATTCCCTTCTCCAGGGGATCTTCCCAACCCAGAGATCACAGCAATGTTAATCAGGTTAACAATGTTAACCTGTTAATGTTAACCATAACACAAATATTTTTTAAATTTTTGTAATTTTAAAATTAAAAAAAATATCATTGTCTAGGTCCGTTGAATACCATAAGTAGTCAATCCAAACCAGGCACTTCTTGGAAAAAGCAGTTTCAAAATGACTTCTGTTGGATGCATCATAAAGACTTATGTAATTGGACATGGTCCATTATCAGCCTCTACTTTCAAGATAAGACCTTCAAACAGCATCATTTCTCAACGAATTACAAGACTGAGGACATTAAAAAAAAATCAAACGGAAACTATTTACAGCCAATAACCTGGGCAGGGTCTCATGTAACAAACAAAGTCTATGCAAAAAAGATAAAAAGGCCTGGACACATCCCTTGGATAGCTCCTGTCCCTGGTTATGAGCTATCAACTGATAATTCTGTATTAATTATCATGGGCTTCCTATGTGGCATTAGGGGTAAAGAACCTGCCTGCTAATGCAGAAGACATAAGAGACACAGTTTCAATCCCTGGGTCAGGAAGATCCCCTGGAGGAGGGCACAGCAACCCACTCCAGTATTCTTGCCTGGAGAATCTCATGAGATTCTTGCCTGAGAATCCCACAGAGGAGCCTGGTGGTCTAGGGTCCATATGGTTGCAAAGAATCAGACATGACCTAATCAACTTAGCACACATGAATGCATTGATCAGCCTAACCAGTCAGCAAAGGTCACTGATTTGCAAGTTAGGCAACTGAAATCATAACCTGATTATCAATCGGGGTCTAAAAGGAAAGAGACGGCACACTCCAGCAGAGTAGTTGAAGAGGATCACAAGAGGGACTATCCTTAGTGGGGTGGACAGGGTAAGAGAAACCAACAGGAAGAATGCTGAAGCATGAGGGTGGTGGAGAGCTTACGAGCTCCAGGCCTGGAGCGGAATGGGAGGAACCATTATTCCAGAGAGAGTAAAGGGGTAGGCAGCAGGGTCTGTAGCCAACCCACGGAGACCCCCCAGGAAGGGATCCAAAAGTGTCCCCCACCCTCCAATCTCCAGCTGATGCCTCCCCCTGGCAGGACCCAGCCAGAGTCATAAGGTAAAGGACTCCATTGCTGCATTTTATGCAAAGTATATCCCAGGGCAGACCAGGGGGAGAGTGGATCTGGAGGGGCAAATGGGGGGCTCCAGTACCCCAGAAAAGCAATAGGAAAAAGAGGGAGCTCAGCTTGGTTCTCTGTGTTGACCCAGATGGATGGGATGAGGGTTGGGTGAGAGGGAGATTCAAGAGGGAGGGGGACACAGGTATACATGTGGCGGATTCACTTTGTTGCACAGCAGATACTAGCACAACATTGTAAAGCAACTAGACTCCAATTTTAAAAAAGAAAATAAGAATAAGAACAGAGATAATAAAGGAGAAAATTTAGATCTATGACAGTGGCATTTTTGCAACAAAGTTTTGTGGGCTGTATATTGAAAACTTTGTAATCATTGCATTTATGTATGTCAGATTTTTAAGATACTTAAGGCATTTTATACTATCTCATGGGAACGTCCCTGGTGGCTCAGTAGTAAAGCCTGCCAACACAGGAGACCCAGGTTCCATCCCTGGGTTGGGAAGATCCCCTGGAGAAGGAGACGGCAACCCACTTCAGTATTCTTGCCTGGGAAATCCCATGAACAGAGGAGCCTAGTGGGCTACAGTCTAAGAGGCTGCAGAATTGGACACAACTTAGCAATTAAAGCAGCAGCAGTAGCATACTATCTCATAATTTGGCTTATAATTTTCATCAAGTTTTCATTTGGAATAGTTTAACTGATTAAGATGGCTGTTGAAATGTTTGAGGAACTCTTATTTGTGAAATTCATGATTTTGTTATAATAATCATCTAGAGAGAATGTGAATAGTTAGATAATTGTTAACTTTAAAAAAACAAATAATTTAATGTGCATTCCTATCGGTATACAAGAATCCCTTGGACATTAAAATTTTTAAATGGGGTAAGTGCGATGTCATTATAAGCCAAGAAGGAGGTGAGTGTCAGGTGACCTTGGAAATCTCCTTTCTCAAGTTCATTGCTGATTCTGTCCTGGGTTGGCTTTCAGAGCCCAGTTCCAGAGCCCAGTTTCTTAACCTGAGGTCTTATACAAGTTGTTCTAAGTAGAAGCACTGGGGCTTTCAAGAGCCTCACAGGGAATAAAAAGACAAATGATCCAATTTAAACATGGGCAAAAATTCTGAACAGACATTCCGCCAAAGAAGAAACACAGATGGCCAAGATACACGTGAAAAGTTAATGCTCAACATGATTAACCATCACAGCAATACCATCCAAATGACCGTGAGATACCACTTCATATCCAATAGGATGGCCATAATTTAAAAGACAGACAATAACAAGTGTTGGCAAGGATATGGAAAAGTCAGAACTCCTGTTCCCTGCTGTTAGGACTGTAAAATGGTACAGCCACTTCAGAGAAGAGTACAGCTGTTCCCTAAACAGAATTGTCATTTGACCCAGCAATTCCACCCTTAGAGATACACCCAAGAGAAAGGAAGACATGTGTCAATATAAAACTTTTACTCTTGCTATCCAAAAGAAAAAGAAGGCAGCTAGTAGTTGACCCTCAGGGTATGCTAGTGTTATCTATGACCTCACTTGCTCCTCACCACCAGCCTCAGATGGGTGCATTTCACAGATGAGTAAACTGAGGTTTGGTCCTTCCATTTCTGTGTATTGTCCAGTGTTCCTTAGAATCTTGGACTCTTGGTGCTGGAAGGAGTGTTAGACATGGCCTAGTCAAATCCCCCTTGCTTTATGTATGAAGAACCAAAGACTTACAGAGTCAAGGATGTGGCCAAAATGTTGGAGTCATCCTTTTCTCCTCTAGTTGTCTCTCACTCTTAAATACAATCCACCACCAAGACTTGTATGGCTTACTTTCAAGATAGTCCAATGTGCAGATTTTTAGGGGGAGGGAAGGGTGCTGTGCAGGATCTTCATTGCCTCTCATGGGCTTTCTCTAGTTGTAGCAAGCACAGGCTACTCTTCATTGTGGTACTCAGCCTTCTCCTTAAGGTGACTTCTCTTGTTGGGCTCCTTATGGTGGCTTCTCTTGTTGGGGGTCACGGGCTCTAGGGAGCACAGTAGTTACAGCACATGGGCTCAGTAATTGTGACTCCAGAGCACGGGCTCAATAGCTGTGCTGTATGGGCTTAGTTGCCTGGAGGCATGTGGGATCTTCCCAGACCCAGGGATTGAACCCATGTCCCCTGCATTGGCAGGCAGAATCTTAACCACTGGTCCACCAGGGAAGTCTTTTTTTTTTTTTTTTTTTTTCTTTTTTTGCCGCAATGTGCAGCAGTTCTGTCCACCCCAACTAGCCTTCCTTTAACCAATCACCTGGATTACTACAGGACCTTCTCAACAGGTTTCTTTACTTCCTCTCCAGCCCACCATCCAATACTGCAATCAACATACAGAAACCAGAGTGATCCTTTTGAGACACAAGTTCATTCCTCTGCTGAAATCTCTGTAACAGTCTCCATCTCACTCAGGACAAAACCCAAACCCTCCCCAGAGCCTGCAGGCCCTACAGACCACTTGCCTGGCTCCTTTCCTCTGCCCCCCTCCCTCTCTGCACTCCAGCTCCTTCATCTGCCTTGCCGTGCCTACAACAGGCCAAGCACATGTATGTCTCAGAGCTTCACACATTTCTCTTTATGCCCAGAACATTCTCTGTTTACACAGCCCTCTCTTCATGTCCTTGCATTTCTGCTGCAATGTCTCCTCTTTGGAGAGGTCTTCCTTATCCCTGTCCCTTGTCTTGCTTGGTTCTTTCTCATAGCAGGTATCATCATTTGACCTTCAATTCAGTTTAGTCACTCAGTCGTGTCTGACTCTTTGCGACCCCATGGACTGCAGCATGCCAGGCTTCTCTGTCCATCACCAGCTCCCAGAGCTTTTGCGTTATTTCAGTTCAGCTCAACAAATACTGTTGAGCTGAACAGTTCACAGAACTGTTTGTGTCCACGTTAAACTGCAGGCTCTGGGAGGTCAGAGACTGTGTCTTGTTCGCTGCTAGATCCCCAGCCTTTAAGACAGTAAACTTTGCATTATAGTTGAATCTGCTGCACCACAGGCAATGTTTTTTCTTTTTTCCCCACTGAAGTGAAATTCACAAAACATAAAATTGACCTTGCGGAAGTGTACACTGGAGTTTCATTTAGTACATTCACAGTGTGGAGCAATTACCATCCATATCAAGTTCCAAACCACTTTCATCACCCATACCTATTAAGTAATCACTCCCCATTCTCCCATCCCTAATAACAAACTTTGAATCCACTAGATGTTGAGTTGGCCAAAAAGTTCATTCAGATTTCTCATCACATCTTACGAGGCGGGGGTGGGGGGTGGGGGGAAGCAAACTCTTTGCCCAACCCAATACAATACAATCACATAGAAAACTACAAAAATTGTGTTAGGAAATTCCATGAAGAGAACAGAGGCTAAAGAAATATAATTACCTTAGCTAGGTTGGGAAGAGCCTCAAAATTTCTTAAAGCAATGATTCTCCAAGTATGCTCGTTGGACAGCAGCAATCACCTGAAAAACCTCCCAGAAATGCAAGCTCTCTGGCCCCAGCCCAACAGTACTGGATCAGAAGCTCTTGGGGTGAGACTGATAATTAACTCTGTGTCCTGACAAGCCCACGGGGGACTCTGAGGCACACAAAAGGTGGAGGGCCACTCCTTTAAATGATGCATCAATTGTTAATTTATTATGAAATTTGCAGATTTCTGTATTGTTGTGACTTCTTATTTTGCAGGACTCCAAAAGTACCCACTGTGGTGGAGATAAGTGGATGTGAAACACCAACATCAGCAGAAGAGATTCTTTATGACAGCTGAGGTCTGTCCTCCTGCCTCCTGCCCGTCTGGCAGGTTTGTGTGCTTTGTGGTTTAACAGTCTTAGAGACAGATCTGCTGCATTCTGAGTACAGGTATTCTTCCTCCCATTAGCAGGGGCAAATACACCCTCGGAAGCACAAGAGTGGAAATCTGTCCCTCCTCACCAGACTCTCTTAGTGAATCTCCAAAGAGAAAGGAGTGGGGTTTTTGGTAAAAGTAGAAATGGAGAAGGTGTCAGCTTTTGGTTCACATTACGATCTATCTCAATTGGATTCACCCCAGAAGAAGATCCTCAGTGATGATTGACAGCATGTAGTTTTCCTAGTGCAAAGACAAGAGCAGTGAGAACATGACACAGGGAAAGGAAGATTTCCAATGAGCCAGCTTTCAAGGTGGATGAGCACTCTTAATCCCATGGAGAAGCTCAAGAAAATGGTGTAGAACACATTCCTCAGAAGTATCCTGTCTAAGGGGTGAGGGAGCTGGGGTATTTATACCCCCCACGTATCATTCCTGGAAACCTCTAGGCTGGATCCAACAAAGGTATAGATGCGCTTCCCAATAGCAGATGCTGGCTGATATACATACACAGGCAAAGGGATCCCAAAGGGTCGTGGTTTACCAACAGCATCGGTATATGCCAGGCCAGGCAATAATGTCTGGTCCCAACTCTAAGATGGAAAAATAGGACCTCAGTCCCTGCTTAGGATGGAGTGCTATTTTAGTTTATTCCTGAAGCAGCAAATAAGCATTGCAAATGATCAAAATAAAAAACAGGTGGGTACACATGGCTCTCAGTGGCTTCCCTTATGAATCACTTTCATTAGTCTGTGGTCTCAGCAGTTGCACTGAGAAGAGCCTACTGTTGTGGATTCATAACCTTTTATTACCTCCAACCCAGACACAACATATTCTATTAAATAATACATCAGTTATGAGCTCAAGAACCATTTTTGGTGCATTTTGAAAGAAAAAATAACTTTTGATCAGTTAAATATATGCCCAAAGATTGCCAGACAATGAGAAAAGCTAGTGGCATTAAAGAAAAGTATAAAGATAAGCAAATANATGCTCAAGAACCATTTTTGGTGCATTTTGAAAGAAAAAATAACTTTTGATCAGTTAAATATATGCCCAAAGATTGCCAGACAATGAGAAAAGCTACTGGCATTAAAGAAAAGTATAAAGATAAGCAAATAGAGCAAACTGACTCTTGACAAAACTGACTATTGGAACAGAAAAGAATGTCACAAAAACCCAAGTTCAAAAGATTTGAGATGCTTGTGGATCCATAAAACAAGAACAAGGTGCTACTTTAAAAAAAAAAACATCCGAAAAATAAAGTGCTTTTAAAGTTAAACACACAATTACAGAAATAAAAATTTCATTAGAAGTCAAATAAGTCCTCCAAAATCAAGCACAGAAGTACAAAGAAGTTAAAAAATAGATAGAATGAGCAGATTGAGAGACACCGAGGGTCAATGAAGAAAGTAAAATGTCCTAATAATAAGAAAACAGAGAAAAAGAGAGGAGAAAGTAGCTGAAAACAGTACAATGGTGGGACTTCCAGTTCTGGATATCTATCAAGACACAGCCAGGACAGCGATCCTTGAGAGAAGAGAAACAACTGAGATAAGCCCTGTGATTGCCCAGGCTGATTTTCCAGAGGCAACTGCCAGGCATCAGCAAAGAGAGGAGGAAGAGGAGCCCAAAGCCCCTGTGGGTTGAAGAGATGGAACTAGGAGCCCACAAAGACTGAGGCAGCTAGATTTCACAGGGCAGAATAACAAGGAGGAGAATTCTGACAGAGAGAAAGCTCGAGATATCTGCAAAGAGGTTCCCTCAAATGTTTCCTTAAGTACTGATCAGAGCATGTGTTATGAGAAAACTTGAGGCTATGGGAAGACCCACCCAAAGAAACAGTGAGGTCAATACCTAGGGCTCATACAAAGTAGGGATAGTTCTCCCACCAGAGCGGAAAACCTGATGACTCATGGGACATCAGACAGTCAGGCAAATTTAGGACATACTGAACACTTCTCTGCTCCCCCAAGCCTCAAAACAACCAAGCTCTTTCAAAATGCCTTAACTGGATCTCAGAAGAAAACTCAATCATACTTACAGGAACACAGAAATTTCAAGCACCAAACAATATAAATTTACAATATATGTCATCTGATCAAAAATTACCAGGCATGCAAAGAAGCAGGAAAATATAACCCATAATGAAGAAGAAAATCAATTTTTAAAAAAGCATGAATAGAATTCATAGGTTGGAACATTAAAACTGTTCAAGAAAGTAGAAGGAAGCATTCTTATGTTTTAAAAAAAGAGAGATATGAAAGCTATAAAAATTCAGACTCCTGATGATGAAAAATATAATGTCTGAGATGAAAAATATACTAAATTAATATTAACAGCATATTAGACTCTGCAGAAAAAAAAAGATCCATGAACTTGATGACATAGCAACAGAAACTATCTAAAATGAGAGAGAGAGAAAAGATTGGGGGGAAAGTGAAAAGAATATCAGTACGCTCTGGCACAGCTCCAAGCAACCTAATACATGTGTGTTTAGAAAGAAGGGGCAGTAAAGAAAAAAAATCTTTGAAAACAATCATGCCAAATAATTTCCCAGGCTTGATGAAAATTATAAATACACAAAGATACAGAAACTCAACAACTCTGTTTCCTTAAGCCAAAGAGAGACACAGTTTTCAAATCGAGAGGGCCCAATGAATGATGCCAAGCAATCAAAGTGTCCAGGTAGTCCATTAGGGCAAGAGCCAAACTGAAAGTAACAAGCAAGCCTTTATCCATTTAATTCTGTTGAGCCTGCCAAAGAGGCACCATGGAGGCTCTCATGTGTTCCCTTTCCCCACAGCACTGCTCAGGCCAGTCAGGTTCCCGACCCAGGGATCGAACCCAGGTCTCCTTCATGGCAGGTGGATTCTCTACCATCTAAGCCACCAGGGAAATCCCAGATATAGCGCAGACAGGAGAAATGTCTCACTGCCAAGGACCCCTGAACAAAGGAGTTCAGGGAGGGAGAGAAGGTCTGGGAGAGAAAAGTTACTGAATCAAAGCAGAGAAAAGGTGACTTCCCAGGTGGTCCAGGGGCTAAGACTCCACGCTCCCAATGCAGGGGGCCCAGATTCAATGCCTGCTCAGGGAACTAGATCCTGCATGTTGCTACTCAGAGTTCCAGTGCTGCAACTAAAGATCACACATGTCACAACTAAAAACTTGCATACTGACACAAAGGTCAAAGATCCATGTGCCAAAACTAAGACCAAGCACAGCCAAATCAATCAAACAAACAAAGTAGACAAACAGACATCACTAGAATGTAGATATGCCTTTGAACTCAGCTAGCCTTGCTGGAGGTAGGGGGCTGGTGTATGGAACTCAGCTTCCCTTTACTGAGGACCCCAGCCAGGTAAAGCTTTATTCTTCCCTGTGGTCTGGACTGAAAAGTCACATGTAGGATTTTGGCCCGGAAGCAGAATCCTCAAATGGGACGCAGAACGACTGAGAAATATTTCCGATATGCTGCTGGGTATCAAATCTGGAAATCAGGAGAGAGATCTAAGCTAATGACAGTTTGGGGAGCTATCAGTGTATATGACAGTCAATAAATTCATGGAGGGGAAGAGATGAGGGGAGATCGTTTAAAATGAGTAGAAAGAGGGCCCAGGACAAAGCAGGTGAGGACATCTATATTAAGTAAAAAGCAGTGGTGTGAGTTTGCAATGGAGATTTAAAGTGGCCAGCAGTATGGAAGAAACAGCAAAAGAGTGTGAAATGAAATGAGGCCTGAGAAGAAGGGAACAGGGAAAGATAGACAGTGTTATTGAGAAGTCAGATAAGATAAAGCCTGGAAAAAGTCTTAATAGGTTTGAAGAAACTAGCTGGTGATCTTGCTGAGAACAAGGTAAGCACAATGGTAGGAAAGGAAAGCCAGACTTAGTACGTGGAGGAATACATGGGAAGTAAGAAAACAATGAGAGTGTGGATAAATGTACCTAAGTTCAGTCCAGTCTGACTCTTTGCGACCATGCACTGCAGCACACCAGGCATTCCCTGTCCATCACCAACTCCCACAGCCTGCTCAAACTCATGTCCATCCAGTCGGTGATGTCATCCAACCACCTCATCCTCTGTCATCTCCTTCTCCTTTCACCTTCAATCTTTCCCAGCATCAAGGTCTTTTCTGATGAGTCAGTTCTTCCCATCAGGTGGCCAAAGTATTGGAGTTTCAGTTTCAGCATCAGTCCTTCCAATGAACATTCAGGACTAGTCTCCTTTAGGATGGACTAGTTGGATCTCCTTGCAGTTCAAGGACCCTCAAGAGTCTTCTCCAACACCACAGTTCAAAAGCATCAATTCTTCAGTGCTCAGCTTTCTTCATGGTCCAACTCTCACATCCACACATGACTACTGGAAAAACCATAGCCTTGACTAGATGGACCTTTGTTGGTAAAGTAATGTCTCTGCTTTTTAATATGCTGTCTAGATTGGTCATAAGTTTTCTTCCAAGGAGCAGTTCAGTTCAGTTCAGTCCTTCAGTCGTGTCCAACTCTTTGCGACCCCATGAATTGCAGCACGCCAGGCCTCCCTGTTCATCACCATCTCCCAGAATTCACTCAGACTCGCATCCTTCGAGTCAATGATGCCATCAGGCCATCTCATCCTCTGTCGTCCCCTTCTCCTCCTGCCCCCAATCCCTCTCAGCACCTAAGTCTTTTCCAATGAGTCAACTCTTCGCATGAGGTGGCCAAAGTACTGGAGTTTCAGCTTTAGCATCATTCCTTCCAAAGAAATCCCAGGGTTGATCTCCTTCAGAATGGACTGGTTGGATCTCCTTGCAGTCCAAGAGACTCTCAAGAGTCTTCTCCAACACCACAGTTCAAAAGCATCAATTCTTCGGCGCTCAGCCTTCTTCACAGTCCAACTCTCACATCCATACATGACCACTGGAAAAACCATAGCCTTGACTAGAGGGACCTTAGTCGGGAAAGTAATGTCTCTGCTTTTGAATATACTATCTAGATTGGTCATAACTTTTCTTCCAAGGATCAAGTGTCTTTTAATTTTTATGGCTACATTCACCATCTGCAGTGATTTTGGAGTCCAAGAAAATAAAGCCTGTCACTGTTTCCATCGTTTTCCCCATCTATTTGCCATGAAGTGATAAGATCGGATGCCATGATCTCTGGTTTTTTGAATGCTGAGTTTTAAGCCAGAATTTTTACTCTCCTCTTTCACTTACATCAAGAGGCTATTCAATTATTCTTCACTTTCTGCCATAAGGGTGGTGTCATCTGCATATCTGAGGTTATTGATATTTCCCCCGAAAATCTTGATTCTAGCTTGTGCTTCATCCAGCCCAGCGTTTCTCATGATGCACTCTGCATACAAGTTAAACAAGCAGGGTGAAAATACACAGCTTTGACTTACTCTTTTCCCAATTTGGAACCAGTCCATGATTCCATGTCTGGTTCTAACTGCTGCTTCCTGACCTGTGTACAGATTTCTCAAGAGACAGGTAAGGTAGTCCAGTATTCCCATCTCTTGAAGAATTTCCCACAGTTTGTTGTGATCCACACAGTCACAGGCTTTGGCATAGTCAATAAAGCAGAAATAGATGTTTTTCTGGAAATCTCTTGCTTTTTTGATGATCCAACAGATGCTGGCAATTTGATCTCTGGTTCCTCTGCCTTTCCTAAATCCAGCTTGCACATCTGGAAGTTCTCGGTTCATGTACTGCTGAAGCTTGGCTTGGAGAATTTTGAACATCACTTAGCTTGCATGTGAGATGAGTGCAATTGTGCAGTAGTTTGACCATTCTTTGGCATTGCCTTTCTTGGGGACTGGAATGAAAACTGACCTTTTCCAGTCTTGTGGCCACTGCTGAGTTTTCCAAATTTGCTGGCATATTGAGTGCAACACTTTCACAGCATCATCTTTTAGGATTTGAAATAGCTCAACTGGAATTCCATCACCTCCACTAGCTTTGTTCATAGTGGTGTTTCCTAAGGCCCACTTGACTTTGAATTCCAGGATGTCTGGTTCTCACTGAGTGGTCACACCATTGTGGTTATCTGGGTCATGAAGATATTTTTTTTGTACAGTTCTTCTGTATATTCTTGCCACCTCTTCTTAATATCTTTTACTTCTGTTAGGTCCATACTATTTCTCTCCTTTATTGTACCCATTTTTGCATGAAATATTCCCTTGGTATCTCTAATTTTCTTGAAGAGATCTCTAGTCTTTCCCATTCTATTATGTTCCTCTATTTCTTTGCACTGATCACTGAGGAAGGCTTTCTTATCTCTCCTTGCTATTCTTTGGAACTCTGAATTCCAATGGGTATAGCTTTCCTCTTCTCCTTTGCCTTTAGCTTCTCTTCTTTTCTCAGCTATTTGGAAGGTCTCCTCAGACAACCATTTTGCCCTTTTGCATTTCTTTTTCTTGGGGATGCTCTTGATACCTGCCTCCTGTACAATGCCACAAACCTCTGTCCATAGCTTTTTAGGCACTCTGTCAATCAGATCTAATCCTGTATATCTATTTGTCACTTCCACTGTATAATTTAAGGGATTTGATTTAGGTCATACCTGATTGAAAATCCAGTAGTTTTCCCTACTTTCTTCAATGTAAGTCTGAATTTTGCAATAAGGAGTTCATGATCTGAGCTATAATCAGCTTCTGGTCTTATTTTTGCTTTATAGAGCTTCTCCATCTTCAGCTGCAAATAATGTAATCAATCTGATTTTAGTGTTAACCATCTGGTGATGTCCATGCGTAGAGACTTCTCTTGTGTTGTTGGAAGAGGGTGTTTGCTATGACCAGTGCATTCTCTTGACAAAACTCTGTTAGCCTTTGTTCTGCTTCATTTTGTACTCCAGGGCCAAATTTGCCTGTTACTCCAAGTGTCTCTTGACTTCTTACTCTTGCATTTTAGTCCCCTATAATGAAAATGACATCTTTTGGGGGTGTTCGTTCTAGAAGATCTTGTAGATCATCATAGAACCATTCAACTTCAGCTTCTTCAGCATTAGTGGTTGGGGCATAGACTTGGATTATTGTGATATTATATGGTTTGCCTTGAAAACAAACAGAGATCCTTCTGTCATTTTTGAGATTGCATCCAAGCACTGTATTTCTGACTTTTTGTTGACTATGAAGGCTACTCCATTTCTTCTAAATGATTCTTGCCCACAATAGTAGATACAATGGTCATCTGAATTAAACTTACTCATTCCATTCCATTTTAGCTCACTGATTCCTAAAATATTGATATTCACTCTTGCCATTTCCTGTTTGACCACTTCCAATTTACCTTAATTCATGGGCCTAACATTCCAGGTTTCTATGCAGTATTGTTTTTTACAGCATCAGACTTTACTTCTATGACCAGTCACATCCACAGCTGAGCGTTGTTTTCACTTTGGCTCAGCTTCTTCATTCTTGTAAGTCACTCTGAAAAGGACACTCAGCCTCTAGTGGACTGACGAAGTTTATTATCCAATTGTGTAGTTTTATAATTTTTAGGGAATAGAGCATAAGGCTGACTTGCACGTAGCCATTTCAGATAAACATTAAAGCATTCAAGCATAAAATACAGTTCCCACCGCCCAAGCCATAACATAGCTTGGCGAAACTCTAAAGGGAGTCTTATCATGAAACAACAGTCCTTGCTCTCAGAAACAGGTGGTCAGAAGGAAGCCTTTGAACGCCTCAAGGCCGGCTGTATTGATCCTTCGTCATCCGTTCCCAGCCTTGGGCACTCAGTGAACTCTCATAACCCTTTGTTATGCTCGTCCCAGCTTTCAACCTTCATCATGAGTGGAGCAAATACATTTTCAGTATTTGCTTAAAGCCTTCCAGCTCCTCCACAGTTCTCTGAGCTACTTCTCCACTCTTCTCCAATAGCCTATTGGGCACCTACCCATCTGGGGAACTCATCTTTCAGTGTCATATCTTCTTGCCTTTTCATGCTGTTCATGGGTAGCTAAACTTGGCTGTAAATGACAGGAAAGAAAAACAACTTCTGGAGAAGTAAAGGATATATACTTTTTGAAGATGGGAAAGACTCGGGAATGTTTTATTGTTGATGCTGCTGCTAAGTTGCTTCAGTCGTGTCCGACTCTGTGCGACCCCATAGACAGCAGCCCACCAGGCTCCACTGTCCCTGGGATTCTCCAGGCAAGAACACTGGAGTGGTTTGCCATTATTGTTGATAAGAAGGAATCAAAGAAAGAAAATGGAAGTCATGGCTGGGTTGTTGTTCAGTTGTTATGTCATGTCTGACTCTTTGTGACCTCATGGATGGTAGCATATTAGCCTCCTCTGTCCTCCACTATCTTCTGGAGTTTGCTCAAATTCATGTCCACTGAGTCAGTGATGCTATCTAACCATCTCATCCTCTCAAATAAGCCCCCAATTTCTTACTTTTCTTACTAGAGTCTCAGCCTGATTTAAATTTATTTGAGGAAGATAAATCTTGAAAATATATCCAAGTTAGTCTCTGGGCCACACATTCAAATAAAGTTGGATTAATACTCAGTGCAGACATGAAAGGATGGTCAACATTGCTAAATATTAGGGAAAATGCAAATTAAAATTATAATGAGGTTTTTTCACCTCACACCAGTCAGAATGGCCATCATTTAAAGCTCTTCAAATAACAAATGCTAGAGATTATGTTTTTGCTTTGGCTCCATCCCTTCATTCTTTCTGGAGTTATTTCTCCACTGATCTCCAGTAGCATATTGGGCACCTACTGACCTGGGGAGTTCCTCTTTCAGTATCCTATCATTTTGCCTTTTCATATGTTCATGGGGTTCTCAAGGCAAGAATACTGAAGTGGTTTTCCATTCCCTTCTCCAGTGGACCACATTCTGTCAGCTCTCTCCACCATGACCCACCCATCTTGGGTAGTCCCACAGGGCATGGCTTAGTTTCATTGAGTTAGACAAGGCTGTGGTCCTAGTGTGATTAGACTGACTAGTTTTCTGTGATTATGGTTTCAGTGTGTCTGCCCTCTGATGCCCTCTTGCAACACCTACCATCTTACTTGGATTTCTCTTACCTTGGACATGGGGTATCTCTTCACGGCTGCTCCAGCAAAGCACAGCCACTACTCCTTACCTTGGACAAGGGGTATCTCCTCACCGCCACCCCTCCCGACCTTGAACATGGAATAGCTCCTTTAGGCCCTCTGGCGTCAGCGCAGCCACTGCTCCTTGGATGTGGGGTTGCTCCTCCCAGCGGCCACCCCTGGCCTTGGGAGGGGGTAGTTCCTCTTGGCTGCTCCTGTGCTGTTGCAGCCTGGCACTCTAGGCCGCCGCCCCTAACCTCGGATGCGGGGTAGCCCCTCTCAGCCGCCGCCCCTCGGGCATAGAGTCCTCCTGACTTCTGCCCCTGACCTTGGACGTGAGGTTGCTCCTCTCCGCCACGCTCTGTGCACCATTGCAGCCACCCAGTTCTGGATGTGACTGGTCATAGAAGCAAGGTCCGATGCTGTAAAGAGCAATATGGCATAGGAACCTGGAATGTCAGGTCCATGAATCAAGGCAAATTGGAAGTGGTCAAACAGGAGATGGCAAGAGTGAATGTTGACATTCTAGGAATCAGTGAACTAAAATGGACCAGAAGGGGTGAATTTAACTCAGATGACAATTATATCTATTACTGCAGGCAGGAATCCCATAGAAGAAATGGAGTAGCCATCATGGTCAACAAGAGTCCAAATGCAGTACTTGGATGCAATCTCAAAAACAACAGAATGATCTCTGTTCATTTTCAAGGCAAACCATTCAGGATCACAGTTATCTAAGTCTATGCCCCAACCAGTAATGCCGAAGAAGCTGAAGTTGAATGGTTTTATGAAGACCTACAAGACCTTTTAGAACACCCCCCAAAGGTGTCCTTTTCATTATAGGAGACTGGAATGAAAAAGTAGAAAGTCAAGAAACACCTGGAGTAACAGGCATATTTGGCCTTGGAATACAGAATGAAGCAGGGCAAAAACTAATAGAGTTTTGCCAAGAAAATGCACTGGTCATAGCAAACACCCTCTTCCAACAACACAAGAGAGAAGACTCTACACATGGATATCACCAGATAGTCAACACTGAAATCAGACTGATTATATTCTTCACAGCCAAAGATGGAGAAGCTCTATACAGTCAACAAAAACAAGACCAGGAGCTGACTGTGGCTCAGATCATGAACTCCTTATTGCCAAATTCAGACTTAAATTGAAGAAAGTGAAGAAAACCACTAGACCATTCAGGTATGACCTAAATCAAATCCTTTATGATTATACAGATGAAGTGAGAAATAGATTTAAGGGCCTAGATCTGATAGAAGAGTGCCTGATGAACTATGGATAGAGGTTCATGACATTGTACAGGAGACAGGGATCAGGACCATCCCCATGGAAAAGAAACGCAAAAAAGAAAAATGGCTGTCTGCAGAGGCCTTACAAACAGCTGTGAAAAGAAAAGAGGAGAAAAGCAAAGGAGAAAAGGAAAGATATAAGCATCTGAATGCAGAGTTCCAAAGAATAGCAAGAAGAGATAAGAAAGCCTTCTTCAGCGATCAATGCAAAGAAATAGAGGAAAACAACAGAATGGGAAAGACTAGAGATCTCTTCAAGAAAATTAGAGATACCAAGGGAACATTTCATGCAAAGATGGGCTCGATAAAGGACAGAAATGGTATGGTCTTCACAGAAGCAGAAGATATTAAGAAGAGGTG
>SJYW01052650.1:709789-727798 GCA_006410735.1 Raphicerus campestris | reverse complement strand
GCATTGGAGAAGGAAATGGCTACCCACTCCAGTGTTCTTGCCTGGAGAATCCCAGGGACAGGGAAGCCTGGTGGGCTGCCATCTGTGGGGTTGCACAGAGTCGGACACGACTGACGTGACTTAGCTTAGCTTAGCTTAGTCCTTGGAAGGAAAGTGATGACCAACTTAGATAGCATATTAAAAAGCAGAGACATTACTTTACCAACAAAAGTCTGTCTAGTCAAGGCTATGGTTTTTCCAGTAGTCATGTATGGATGTGAGAGTTGGACCATGAAGAAAGCTGAGCACCAAAGAATTGATGTTTTTGAACTGTGGTGTTGGAGAAGACTCTTGATAGTCCCTTGGACTGCAAGGAGATCCAATCAGTCCATCCTAAAGATCAGTCCTGGGTGTTCTTTGGAAGGACTGATGCTGAAGCTGTAACTCCAGTACCTTGGCCACCTGATGCAAAGAGCTGACTCATTGGTAAAAAACCCTGATGCTGGGAAAGATTGAGGGCAGGAGGAGAAGAAGAAGACAGAGGATGAGATGGTTGGATTGCATCACCGATTCGATGGACATGGGTTTGGGTAGACTCCGAGAGTTGATGATGGACAGGGATGCCTGGTGCACTGTGGTTCATGGGATCACAAAGAGCTGGACATGACTGAGCAACTGAACTGAACTGACTGAGGACTATAGCCTGGGAGATGCAGATTCAAGAAGCACTTGAATTGTGCTCTGCTAGACGATAAGATAAAGGAGGCTTATAGAGTCAAAACCCACAAAATTATACAAATTTGTCAAGAATTATAATTGGAACTGACAAGAAGTATGGGTGCTTGTCAAGCAAGGATTGGTTGGGTCTGAAACATTTGCCTGGTTACAAGAGAAGAACTTGAGACCAGAAGGCTCCAGCTGGCAGCTGCTGGCAGATAATTGTTTTGAGAATGGTCTGATGGTGTCTTCAAGTTAAGAAAATTGAAGTTCCCAGTAATGCTGGAACATGCCTGAAACCACATCCTCAGGGACTACCCAGTTCCATTTTCAATGCTTGAAGTACAGCTACTCCATATTGAGTTTTAAATGCATTCTTTTCTTTAATGGCTAAAGCAGGTGTACAATGCATGTTTAATAGGCCACAAAACAAGCTGTTCTGGTTAGCATAAAGTTAAATCATGTGTAAGTTAGAATGACTTCCGCATTTCTCAATATGTGAACATTTCTTCCATCATCCTCAACTACAACCTCTTCTACAACTAATTAGCAAAAGATAGATGCTACTCCATGATATTCACTAGCTTCTTCCCTTATCCATGACTCCAGTTCTGCCTTAAAAGGCCAATCCTTTCATTCAAGCCTTATTGTAACTTTATTCTTTTGAACTCTTTATTTTATATTGAAAGAAAGCTGACTCACAATGTTGTGATAGCTACATACTCTGGTTTCTCTTCAGATCCTATAAATCTTTCAGCTTTTTAACAATGTTGTGATAATTTCAGGTGTACAGCAAAGTGGTTCAGTTATACATATACGTGTATCCATTCTTTTTCAAATTGTATTCCCGTTTAGGTTGTTACATATGGAGAGCAATATGGAGGTCCCTTAAGAACCTACAAACAGAGCTACCATATGATCCTGCAATCCCACTCGTGGGCATATATCTGAAGAAGAACATGGTCCAAAAGGATGCATGCAATCATACTTTAAGAAACCTTTCATTCTCTCACTGTTCTCTAACTCACTCTCCACCCTGCTGCCAGAATGTTTCTACGTGGAAAGTTGGAGCAAGTTATTTCTCCTTTTGAAGAACGCTTTTCAGATAATCTCCATAGCCTTTAGTCTAAAAATTAAACCTCTCAATTTAATAAAGGGCTAAAAAGAGAAAGAGAGAGAAGGGCTGCAGTTTCAGGGGTGGGTGAGACTTTGGCGGTGAGAAACTGCAGTCTGATCTGTTGGCTGCTTGAATTTTCCAAGAAGGTACGAGTTGGGTAGGACATCTGTCAGAAATGGGAAGCAGTCGGGCAGAGGTGTGCAGTGAGGGCAGAAGGTTTAAATTTCGGCCTAGTTGAGGTTAGACAAAGAAGTTTCGATCTTTGGGGCTATGTGATCCTTCAGAATAGCAGACTTAGATGCACCCCCTGAGCCACAAGAGAAGTAGTCAATGCAAGAAAAAAACTGACCCTCCTCTGTTCCCTTGAAAAGCAAGAAATAAGTCTCCCATGTGAAAAGTAGAAGTAGGACACCTTTATCAGGAGAGATGGGGAATTCAGAAGACAAGGAATCCAAGAAGCCTATACAAACCAACCTTGTTATTTCTTTCATTTACTACCCAAGCCCAATTCTGTTTAGATTCATCACTAACTAAGCACCTAAAACTAAGTTTCTTTACTCTGTTATTCCTCAGAGATTTATTATTTCTTTATTGAAAAAGTACAGAAGCTGCCTGCTTTCGCCACTTGTTAGAGTACATTTCTGTGAGAACTCCGTGTGCATGAATTAACGTTTGTTTCTCTTCTCCTGTTAACCTGTCTGTGTCGATTTCATTAGTAATCCACCTGCGAGAACTCAAGAGGAGGACGTTTCCTCCTCCCTGACAGTTGGTAAGCCAGCCAGGAGACTGGCCAGACTGCCACTCTAAGACTGCTACAGCTGAGAAATCCTGGGACACATAACAAAGACCAGCTAGTGGCCCAGAGGGTAAAGAATCTGCCCGAACGGCAGGAGACCTGGGTTCAGTTCCTGGGTTGGGAAGATATCCTGGGGGAGGGAATGGCAACCCACTCCAGTATTCTTGCCTGGGGAATTCCATGGACAGAGGAGCCTGGTAGGCTGCAGTCTATGGGATCACAAAGAGTCAGACACACTGAGCGACTAACACACACACACCCAGGTCTCTGCCTACAAGGTCTGGTTGAAGGGAAAGTGGTGGGAGTTCCTTTTCTCTCTTCTGTTTAGATTTGCAGGAGGTAAGTTTGGGAGCCAGTTCCTCATGACATAGAGCCTTCCCCATTTAGTAAATGAGTATTCTTGCTTTATGTTGATTCCTTCCTCCCAGGTGGTCACTGTTTTCCCTTGTCTCTATCTGTTATGTCATTTGTCAGAAGGAAAAAGAACTACAGGCCAGAACACATGCGTAGGACCCATAAGTCTGCTGTTCAAGCAATAATAGAGGTCTTTCCCCCCGAATTACTTGGTCTGAGGTGGAATTATACACTCAGAAGAATGGAGAGCATCCAAAAGCATTTGTTAAACGTTTTATACAAACTTTTCAAAGGCACACAACACTAAACCTGAAAGCCCTAGAACACAGGAATCTCTCATGTCTGCTTAAGTGGGAAATTTTTTCCCTATTATTAAAAGCAAATTAAAAATAGTGTGGTCAGGGACTTCCCTGGTGGTCCTTTGGCTAAGACGCCACCTTCTCAATGCAGGGGGCCCAGATTCCATTCCTGGTCAGGGAATGAGAACTCTGCAACTAAGTGTTCACATGCCACAACTAAAGATCCCACAAGCCAACAAGGAAGATAGCAGATCCCGCATGCCACATCTAAGACCCAGCACAGCCAAACAAATAAAGAAATAAAATATACTTTAAAAAAAAAACATGGCACTAAAAAAAAATGGTGTGATTGGTTTGTCTGGGCAACCGCTAAGCTAATAATGGAAGCTGCAGCCAATTCTTTGAAAAATAGTCTGCAGGAATAAATGCTGCAGGGGAAAAGGAGCTATTAATAAAAGAAACAGTTCTTGCTTTGCAACTGGAATCTNGGTCTGAATTACTTGGTCTGAGGTGGAATTATACACTCAGAAGAATGGAGAGCATCCAAAAGCGTTTGTTAAACGTTTTATACAAACTTTTCAAAGGCACACAACACTAAACCTGAAAGCCCTAGAACACAGGAATCTCTCATGTCTGCTTAAGTGGGAAATTTTTTCCCTATTATTAAAAGCAAATTAAAAATAGTGTGGTCAGGGACTTCCCTGGTGGTCCTTTGGCTAAGACGCCACCTTCTCAATGCAGGGGGCCCAGATTCCATTCCTGGTCAGGGAATGAGAACTCTGCAACTAAGTGTTCACATGCCACAACTAAAGATCCCACAAGCCAACAAGGAAGATAGCAGATCCCGCATGCCACATCTAAGACCCAGCACAGCCAAACAAATAAAGAAATAAAATATACTTTAAAAAAAAAACATGGCACTAAAAAAAAATGGTGTGATTGGTTTGTCTGGGCAACCGCTAAGCTAATAATGGAAGCTGCAGCCAATTCTTTGAAAAATAGTCTGCAGGAATAAATGCTGCAGGGGAAAAGGAGCTATTAATAAAANAGCTCACACGGCCCACGGCTGCTGCAGCTGGTCCATGCTGTCAGGAGCTCAGGCTCCATCTGTCTAGCTGCTTCCCATCCTCAGTGGGTTGTTTCCACCTTGTGGTCTCCATGACTGTTTCAGTTACTGCAAGATTCCAACCACCAGGAAGCACGAAGGCCACGGACAGAGTATGACCTTTATTTAGGGACTGACGATGAAATTCACATGGCTTCCTTTGGCTGACACCCCAACAAGCCAGAAGTCAGCTACACATCCCTGCTAGCTTATGAGGCTAGAAATGAATCTTGACTTGGATGAGTACATTTCTAGGGATCTATAACTAGGTGAATAGAAGAAAGTTGCCTGCAGCCTGGAAAGGCTCTATTCAGGACTGAAAAACTGGATCAAGTTTAAGACAACTTTTGATTCAACTATGCATCTGCGTGCCTAGAAGCTGAGAAAGGTGGACAGAGCAGGATAGAGCTGATGAAGTCAGTATTTGCAATTCACAGTCTTTCTCCCTCCATGAAAGTAGTTTGGAAAGGAGTCAAACACCACACAGAGAAATCTCAACATCCCCGGCCAAATGAAGACAAAATTTCTGGGAAACACATTGATTCTCCAACTCTCACAAATCTGGAAGGTAGAGATGTCAATTCTGAGATGGTGACAGGCTGAAGGTAGATTCAGTGTGTTTAAAACAATAAGAGGGGATAGGGTAAATTCCGCTTCAATAAAAGTGAGCTTATCTTTATCAGAGTTGACAGAGATCGTTAAAAAGTGAAAACAGGAGCCGATATATTGATGATGCCTCTAGAACTTGGCCTTACATCCACAGGCTGTATTCAGCAGAGGATGTTTTTTCCTGTCTCACACAGTGAAATCCAATTTCATATAGGTTTTTATTTGTTCAAAGTGATAGATAAGCCTCCTAAAGTATGGTTTAAATCAATATTCTATTCCTTAAGCTAACTGAAGCTGTGGGTTCATTTAATGAATAGGTGTACATGCAACTTTATAAACACACAACTATAACAAACAAACAAAAAAAAACATGGAAAGAAGGTACCCAGAACAAGACTTTATTTGACAGGAAGTACTTTATTGGATTTCTAATACTGAGATAAATAGTATATGAATACAGCCCACATTGTCGAATAAAATAGCTTATATAGTCTTTTGGCAGGCTGGCTTTATCAGCTAGCACAGAAACAGGAGACCTGAGATTAAAAAGAAAATGATTCAAACAATAAAAAATAATAGTTCATATATATATGTATATATACATGCTTAGTAAACTCAGTTGATTCTTTCAGTAATCCTAATGGTACCATTATTTTTCCCATTTACAAATTTTTAAGAAAAAAAAGGTGCAAAGATGGTAAGTGACTTGCCCAAGGTCACACAGCTGTTAAGTGGTGGAACCAGCCTTCAGATACGTTAATCAGGAGATCTTGAGCGCTCTTCTGTTAGGGGAATCGGGCTCTAACAGAACTCAGTACTTAGGTTATTTGGACAGGTGGCAAATTAGAGCAAATCAGGGCACTGCAGTATTTAGGGCGTCCATGTGCTAGATGCTGCAAAGAATGTTTGACCCTTGGCGAGGACTCTGTACCCATCTTCCCTCTCTTTTCCAAGTTCCTCTGTCCTAAAACTGTACCCTGTTAGAAACCAGTAACCTCCAAGTAAATTGCCTCAAGGCAATGCCAAATCCTAACATTGTTCAAATGATTCTTTTCTGAAAACCCCTCAAATCCAGCTATGAGTACTGTCAACTATAGCTATAGTAATTCCCTAAGACACTGCTGACACTGTAGCTGGTTGACTTACAGTGTTCGGATACACCCTTGGGGGTGGGGGTGAGAGAAAAGCAGGTTCTAAATAACTTCCAGCAACAGGCATACTGTTGTTTTCCGTAATTTAAACTATGGAGTCATGTCCAAACCTCAGGGTCTCAGGCCCAAAATGTGCTCATAATAGACAAGATCAGGGGTCATCAGTAAAGGGCCAGAAAGCAGCTCTGCCATTCCAGCACAAACGTTGCCATAAAAGCAAAAAAAAAAAAAAAACAGTCGCTCAGTCGTGTCCGACTCTTTGCAACCCCATGGACTATAGCCTACCAGGCTCCTCCGTCCATGGGATTCTTCAGACAAGAGTACTGGAGTGGGTTGCCATTTCCTTCTCCAGGGGATCTTCCCAACCCAGGGATCAAACCCCGGTCTCCCACATTGCAGACAGACGCTTTGCCATCTGAGCCACCAGGGAAGACAGAGAAACATAAAATGCTTGATCATAGCTGTGTTCTAATAAAACTTTTATTTTAAAAAAAAAGCAGTCCTCAGGTGACGTTTGCCCCACAGACCAAGCATGATGGACGCATCTTGTAACTGACTTGTGAACTCATCCTCCCAAAGACGGAGGAAACTTGACTTGAAGATGGGAAAACTTTTAATTGTACTTGCTATGTTCAAAATGGGGAATAGTTGTGAGAGAGCAACTATTCCCCATTTTGGGAATATTCATGATGCAAAAGCTGTAAGGTAAATTGTGAGGATAATTAGTAATTTCACTGGCTCCATCACATTTTAACTGTTTTTCAAGCCAAGTTCAAGGTCATCTCATTGTTGAAGCTTTTGCTCACCACCCACTCCCACCTTTTTCAGATGGCCTTTTCAGTGCCACATAACCACTTACGCATAAGAGACTCTAGTTATCTGCTGACACATTTAGCCCCTGCCTGCTTAACCTTGCGTTCACTCACATAATCCAGGGTCTAACANACTCATGTCCATCCAGTCGGTGATACCATCCAACCATCTCATCCTCTGTCATCCCCTTCTCCTCCCGCCTTCAATCTTTTCCAGCATCAGGGTCTTTGCCAATGAGTCAGCTCTCTATGTGCCTAGGGTTAATTCTGGACACACCTACCCAGATGGCAAACTACTCCAGTAATTCTTGCTTGGGAAATCCCATGGACAGAGGAAGGAGCCTGGTGGGCTACAGACCATGGGGTCGCTGAAGAGTTGGACACGACCTAGCAACTAAACATCAACAAGCCTTGGCTCACAGAAAGAGAAAGTGAAGTCGCTCAGTCGTGTCCGACTCTTTGCGGCCCCATGGACTGTACGATCCTACCAGGCTCCTCCATCCACAGAATTTTCCAAAGCAAGAGCACGGGAGTGGGTAGCCGTTCCCTTCTCCAGAGTATCTTCCCGACCTGGTCTCCCGCATTGCAGGCAGACGCTTTCCCGTCTGCGCCACCAGGAAAGCTCTGCACAAAGGAAATGGCTCGGAGCGTCTACATTCCTTTCCCCCTCAGTCTCCCCGACACCATCCGCCAGGGTCCCCAGTTCGGGACGTGGCCTCCCAGCGCCCCGCCCCGCCCCCAGGGCCAAGAGCGGCCGGTGAGCCCTCCCGCTGCCACTAACAGGAAGGGCGGAGAGCGGGCCCGAGGTTTGCGCAGGCGCACTGGCGACCTCCGCATTCCCGCCTGGGGTCAAGGCCTCCAGTGGGGCGCGGTCTTCCCGCAACCCGACGTTGCACGGCTTAGTGAGCAGTTGCCGCCGGGAACCAGGGGGCGGGCGGCGGAGGCGGGGCCGCCCCTCGCCCCGACACCACAACCCCGCCCCGCCCCTCCCCCCGACACCACAACCCCCACCCCGCTGTCCCGCGCGCGTGCGCGGACAGGGACGCGCGAGGCGAAAGCACGGCGCGTGCGCAGCTCGGGGGGCTGCGGGAAGGGCGGACGCGGAGGGGACGCGGCGAACGTGGGGCGCTGGCCTTGGCGGGGCGGCCTGGGTGCTTCACTCACCGTCGCGCCGCCGCGCGGTGCCTGCGGCGGTAGTAGGTGGCCGAAGGATGTGACTGGAGGGCTGCCGGCGGCCCGCGGACGATGCTCGCCCTCCTCGGCGCGACGACCCTGATGCTGGTCGCTGGGAGGTGGGTGCTGCCCGCCGCCTCAGGTGAGAGAGAGAGGGATCCCGGCGCTGCCTCGTCAGCTGGACTGCGGTGGCGGCGCGGGAAACGTCGGCCCCGGGGACGGGGGTGGAGGGACAGACGCCCTCGGTGGGAGACCTCTGGTTGTCCGCGGTCGCAGCGCCTCATTGAAAAGGACCCAAAAAAAAAATCAAACTTCAGTTTCAGTGGCTCGTTCGTGTCCGACTCTCTGCGACCCCGTGGACCGCAGCACGCCAGACCTCCTTGTCCATCACCAACTCCCGGGGCTTCCCCAAACAGGAAATCCATCGAGTCGGTGATACCATCCAACCATCAAATCCTCTGTCGTCCCCTTCTCCAGCCCTCAATCTTTCCCAGCCTCAGGGTCTTTTCCAAGGAGTCAGGTGGCCAAAAGATTGGAGTTTCAGCATCGGTCCTTCCTAAAATGAAACAACAGAAAGTGATGTTCGAGATTCTTCCCCAGCCGCTTGCTCGGGGGCGCCTTCTCCTGTGCCTGCCGCCTGCCCCCACCTTCCATCCCTGCAGGGCTGAATGTGCACTGCTTTGGTGACCAGTTTGTTTCCTTCCGAAAAATCAGACAGCTCTACTGTACCGTTTCATAATAAACAAGGCTTAGAGCTGTCGCAAGGAGTCGGACACGACTGAGCGACTGAACTGAACGCTGTGCTGCTGGTTTCCTCCATTCTGTAGACAGTTCTTGATCCCACAGATAAATGCCCAGTAAAGTGTGCAAGGATTTCTGTGCCCTCAGGATTCAAACAGTCTATAATAGAGTACTGGAGTGGATTGTCGTTTCCTTTTCCAGAGGACCTTCCTGACCCAGGGATCGAACCCGGGTCTTATGCATTGCAGGCACACGCTTTACCCTCTGAGCCACAAGGGAAGTCCTAACAACAAAATCCCCCAACCAGGGATGGAACCCTCCTCCCCTGCATTGCAAGGCAGACTCAACCACCGGACCACCAGACAGGGCCCAGACAGGAAGGCTGGGAGCCACCAAGCTAATTTGCCACCCTTCTTAATTTAGGGGGGATACTTGGGGGAAATATCAGCTATTATAAGACTGACGTTGTAGTGAGAAGACATACCAAAGCCAAACAGGGCCTTGCAACAGAGCAGGAATCTGGGAGTTGGTGAGGCCACCTGCATGCTTACTAAGTGCCTTCAGTCCTGTTCGACTCTTTGCAACCCCATGGACTGTAGCCCACCAGGCCCCTCTGTCTCTGGGTTTCTCCAGGCAAAAATACTGGAATGGGTTGCCATGCCCTCCTCCAGGGAATCTTCCCAACTCAGTACCTTTACCTACATTGGCAAGTAGGTTCTTTACCACTAGTGACACCTGGTAAGCCTAGTGGCTTAAATACTCATTTGCTTTGAAAATCATACCCTGATTTTCTGGGGTACATGATATCCTATCTGTCTTATCCAAAAAATATGTTGTCTTTACCAACAAAATGGGTTTCTTCCAGAATAACAGAGGAATTGCAAATTAGGGCAAGCAAGCTTATAGCAAGGGCTTCCCAGATAGCTCACTGGTAAAGAATCCACTTGCCAGTGCAGGAGACATGAGCTTGATCCCTGGGTGGAGAAGATTCCCTGGAGAAGGAAATGGCAACCCTCTCCAGTGTTCTTGCCTGGGAAATCCCATGGACAGAGAAGCCTGGTGGGCTTCAGTCCATCTAATCGCCAAGAGTCAGACACGACTTAGTGACTAAAACAACAAGCTACAGCAAAAACTAAAGCCAAGTCCAACAAGGAAAGGAGAAGAACATTACTTTATAGAGCAAAAGAAGAAAGTTGGGTGGGGTTTTAAAAGAAATTCCGTTGATTGAAGGTGAGAGTTCGGGGTGCTGCTGCTTTTCGAATTGTCTGTGCTGGTTGCTGGGAGAGGAGAATTTTTCCTTTGAGGGTCTGGAATTGCTCGTGAGTGAACATGAGGGCTCCGGCTTCTGGCGTCCTGACTTCATTTTAAATGAGGTTTCTTTTATTATGTTTCACACCTATTTCTCAGACTGTCCCACAAATATAGTATATAATATATGGGTATTAGGGTCCTGGTGTAACCCCTGATAATTTCTTTGGAGTCTTTTGTTCATGAAAATTTTGAATTAACTCATGTTTGCATTTGTATCAAAAGAATTTCCCCAGAATTTTCATGTCAAATTAATATTCCAGGAAGCTGTTCATTAAGATCATAATTTTAGTCTATATTAGAGGAGAGCTAAAATAAACTTCATACACAAGTGGCATTTTTTGCTCTCTTAACTACGTACCATACACTACTCTAAGTGTTTTAAAGGTACAAACTCATTTAGCTTTCAGAATAAAGCTGAGCACCGTTATCCTCAATTTATAGAGGAGCAGGCTGAGGCCATATAGCTAGCCTGTGCTTTAGGGGGAAATCAGACCCTGAAAATCTGACCCCAAAGCCCTGGGACTTACAGCTAGCTGTTTTCTGAAGACCACACAATTTAGTTCTTGATTATCCACCTGTATGTTAAGGAAGAGTAATGTTCAAAACTAAGTGTAACATTAACCCTGACCTGAGGTCATAATACTGCTCTGTTTCAAAGTAGTCAAAATGTACTTTCAAACCTAGTAAATTCAGCTCTGAGAGCCTAGTCTAAGAAAACTTTCCAAAATATGGTAGGAAATTTGTACATGTATGCATGTTATGTGTTTGGGTTTACATCAGACTTGAAAATACAGTAAACTGTTTCTCGTCATCAGTATGAATCTGAAGGGCTGGAAACAACCAATTGTATAAAAAGTATTGGATTATGTACCCATTTAGGGGTTCCCTGGTAGCTCAGTACATAAAGAATCTGCCTGCAGTTCAGGGAAACTCAGGAGACTTGAGTTCGATTCCTGGGTCAGAAAGATCCCCTGGAGCAGGGTGTGGCAACCCAGTCCAGTATTCTTGCCTGCGAAATTCCATGGACGGAAGAGCCTAGCAGGCTACATGGGGTCACAAAGAGTCAAACACAACTGAAGCAACTGAGCACACACACATGCAGCTACCCATTAATATATTTTACATGCTAAAGGGTGAAGTAAACTATTATTAAAGGGCTATTGCTAATACTTTACTGTCTGAGCCATCAGGGAAGTCCAATAGAACAAAATCTGTGAACTCTAAAATCTTATTACTATTTCCAAGTCCCTGTCCATGCCTGGTAGCTCAGCTGGTAAAGAATCTGCCTGTATACAGGAGACCCCGGGTCGATTCCTGGGTTGGGAAGATCCCCTGGAGAAGGGAATGGCTACCTGCTCCAGTATTCTTCACTGGAGAATCCCATGGGCATTTGTTAGTCTCGTAAAAGCCAAGATGCCTGTAACTCCAGGGTCTCCTTCCATTAGAACAGAAGGATTTCATCCCTAAGGAAATGCCTGGCTGTACCCTGGGTATCAGATTTCTTTATCCTCTCTCAAGGCTGAGAACTACTAGAATTAGAGTATTCTGGGCTATAGACTAAAAATGCCATCAAACCTTTTATTAATGCCATAAACCCAGTCGCTCTCTTTTAGCTGCATAGAATCTAAAATTCCAACAGCTTGACATGGGAATTAAGTTTAGAGTGGGATAAACGGAAGTAATTCTATTTGGTAATGAAGTCTCAGAGAATACAAGTGTAAATAGGTAATTGAGGGTGGGGAGACTCAATAAATACCTCCCCAAATTAAAAAAAAACTTCAGAAAATGTTTTCTCAGGCATCTCCCTCTTTGATTCCGTACCATAATATCTCTAACTGGAAAGCAGAGGCAGCAATCCATTTTTTTTAAGTTCTTTTTTTTTTTTTAGTTCAGTTCAGTCAGTCGCATCCAATTCTTTGTGACTCCATGGACTGCAGCATACCAGGCCTCCCTGTCCATCACCAACTCCCGGAGTTTACTCAGACTCAAGCCCATGGAGTCAGTGATGCCATCCAACCATCTCATCCTCTTATCATCCCCTTCTTCTCCTGCCCTCAGTCTTTCCTAGCATCAGGGTTTTTTCAAATGAGTCAGCTCTTTGCATCAGGTGGCCAAAGTATTAGAGTTTCAGCTTCAGCGTCAGTCCTTTCAATGAGCATTCAGGACTGATCTCCTTTAGGATGGACTGCTTGGATCTCCTTGCAGTCCAAGGGACTATCAGGGGTCTTCTCCAACACCACAGTTCAAAAGCATCAATTCTTTGGTGCTCAGCTTTCTTTATAGTCCACCTCTCACATCCATACATAACTGGAACAATGTATTTCTTTATGTATATATTTATTTTCATGTTTTTTAACACCAGAAACATTTTAGGGTATAGCCAATTAACAGTGTTGTGATAGTTTCAGGTGAATGGTGAAGGCATTCAGCCGTACATATGCCCATTCTTCCCTAACACCCCCCCCTCCCATCCAGGCCATCAGGTAACATTGAGCAGTGTTCCCATGTGCTATACAATAGATCTTTGTTGGTTATCCACCCCTATAATAGAAAGTCTGTAAGGAGATAGCATCCTTGTCCTGTGGCAGAACTACTGTAGGAAAAAGAATAAACTTAAAAGCTGGTCTTTTAAAAACTGCAGTTTATCATAGTGAAAGATCAGTCTTCTGTGATGTGGAAAAAGTTCTTCTAACCTCAACATTAGATTAAGTTTAAAGCTATACAGACCCTGCCTTAAGGAACTTGTGTTCTGGTTGGAGGTTGTATTTAACATAAGGAAGCAATGTTTTAAAAGATGTCTTCACCTTCACACATAAAGTTTTGAGAGGCTAGTAGATGTCAGTACCGTGCTGAGTACATCTGCTTCAGTGTAAAATTGAGTGGCGCAGATTCATGGGGCAGAGTGTGAAAAGAGAGCAAGGTTGGCATTTGCTCCAATATTTGAGAAAGGTTTTCTCTTGGAGGGCAAGCTTGAACTGGGTCTTGGAAGGTTTGGGTGGTCAGGAAGAGAAAAGCTATTTGGGTGGGGGACCAAGAAGGAAGAATCAGAAGAGAGAGAGAAAGAGCATCCAACTGGTGGAAGATTTGTACTAGAAGTATAAATATAAACATGTACATATCACCAAATCACTTTGCTGTACACCTAAAACTAACATAATATGGTAAATCAACTATACTTCACATTTTTTTAACAGTATAGGAAATGAAATAGGTCTCTAGATGAAAGTCTGTAAAATCAACAGAAGGGCTCAGACTTCATATGTTGAGCAGTCAAGACCTTTTCAGGGTCCTGTAGGACCTGGCTGACATGATGAACTTTCATATCTCTTTATCAATTTTGTATTGATAATGTTTTTTGTGAATGTTTGGCTTCTATAAATAGTTGTCAGTTCTGAAACCACATCTGTTCAGTTCTGTGTCAGAGTATATCCCTGTCTGAACACAGCATATGAGAAAAACCAAATTGAGGCTGTTAAACAGTTGAGCCCATATCCTTTACGACAGTATCACTTCTAAGATAAAAGAAAAATACTATTTTTATACACAGATTTTTCTTCCCAGTTAAAAGACAAGTACCTTTTTACAGTTTGTTTTTTCCACCTTTATGGAGCTATAAATGACATACAATATTTGCTTTTTATAGATTTTAAAAACCTCAACCTTTTTCCAGTTCTCTTGAATGCAGAGATAGAGGTAATTAGCAGCCTTCCCATGCCGAGAACAAGCACTAGGTTTTTTAAGATTTTTTTGTTTACTTAATTTTATTCTATTTAAATGTATTCACTATCCAGTCAGTGATATCAAGGAAAGAATGATTTTTTTAAATATATATAGCATGTATATATGTATAACTGTATAGTATGTCTGTATAACTGTCTTCTCTCTTATTATCTTGACAGGGGAAGCAAATCTGAAATCTGAAAATGTTGAGATCCACATCATTGATGACAATTTTTTCCTGAAGTGGAACAGCAGCAGTGAGTCTATCAGAAATGTGACTTTTTCAGCAGATTATCAAATGTACGTTACTCTATACTCAGGGATCTGCTGAATAATTTTTAATCATTTTAACACCAAAAATTTTCTAATTTGGAAAACATTTGGTATTTCCTCTTTTTTTAAAGAAAATATATGGCAGTTTTGCATACTAAGTATAACTTCTTTGCTACAGTTAGAGACTTAGTCTAAGAGTTCAGACTTCATCTTTGGGTTTTGAAGCGAAAGATTTGGGGGATTGGACTAGCTGTACGCTCTCTGTTCTGGACGCTCCAGCTTCTTTAAGCAGAAATTAGGGTCTGACCTAGAGCATACCCTGAGAATATGGGAGACTGTCCCTAAAAGCCTAGCCACTGTCTTGGAATCAGCCACCAGGTCTTCTGTGGTCAGGTTTTCCTCTTCCCTCCATCATGCACAGCCTTAGTTCTAGACACCCTGGCTGAGTATCAGTGTGCTGGGCCCTACACTTCCACAGTGTTTCTGGAGGTTCTGCCTCCTCCCTGGGGCTAACTTTCCACCTAATGATTGCCAAGAGGGTAGGCAGACTGGGAGTTGCCAGAGGAAAGGACTTCCGGAGGAAAGAGGAAGTATAGCACTTTGTCTTGGGTCCTAAGGGCCTGTCTGCTCACTGTGACCCCTGCCCCAAGAGCAGGCAGGGCATCAGGCATGAAGAAACAGGGTGTGGCTCTCTGGAACCAGCTCCGCTGCTTCAACCAAGCCCTGCTCTTCTCTGCGTTTGTGCATGCTCAGTCGCTCAGTCCTGTCCGACTCTTGCAGTTCCATGGCCAATAACCTGGCAGGCTTCTCTCTCCATGGGATTCTTGTAGGCGAGAAGACTGGAGTGGGTTGCCATTTCCTTCTCCAGAGGAACTCCTTGACCCAGAAATTGAGCCCGCATCTCCTGGCTCCTGCATAGGCAGACAGATTCTTTACCGATGAGCCACCTGGGAAGCCCCAGTTGTTCTCTAGTTGATTTGTGAATAATAAGCTGTGAGAGAGAGAGAGAGAGAGAGAGACAGAGAGTGTGTACAGCTGCTCCTTGAACAATGGCGGGAATAGGGGGGTGCCTAACCCGCTGCTCCTATCCGCTGCAGTCAGAAATCTGAGCATAACTTCACAGTAGACCTTCATATCTGCATCCATGGATTCACCCACCCCAGGATCTTATAATTCTGTAAAGTGTGTATTTACTGAAAGAAATCTGTGTGTAAGTGGGCTCACATAGTTCTGACCCATGTTGTTCAAGGGTATATATGTATACACACACTATATATTTTCCTCAGAACTGATCATGTAAAAATTTTCATCTTTTTCTTTAAATTGAATTTTGAGTTTTGTTACCAATTTTGTTCTTTGCCTTAGTTCTTATTAAACAACTATTTTTTAGGCATAATAGAGATTATTTCCTATTCCTTTATTTAAAATGACCATTGTATTGAAAGAGCAGAGCCATAGACAGTGGTCTTGTGTTCTGGCTCCTTCACACATCCTGTTGCTTTTATTAACTTCTCCAATTCATACCAGTCTCTTACNAGAGGGTAGGCAGACTGGGAGTTGCCAGAGGAAAGGACTTCCGGAGGAAAGAGGAAGTATAGCACTTTGTCTTGGGTCCTAAGGGCCTGTCTGCTCACTGTGACCCCTGCCCCAAGAGCAGGCAGGGCATCAGGCATGAAGAAACAGGGTGTGGCTCTCTGGAACCAGCTCCGCTGCTTCAACCAAGCCCTGCTCTTCTCTGCGTTTGTGCATGCTCAGTCGCTCAGTCCTGTCCGACTCTTGCAGTTCCATGGCCAACAACCTGCCAGGCTTCTCTCTCCATGGGATTCTTGTAGGCGAGAAGACTGGAGTGGGTTGCCATTTCCTTCTCCAGAGGAACTCCTTGACCCAGAAATTGAGCCCGCATCTCCTGGCTCCTGCATAGGCAGACAGATTCTTTACCGATGAGCCACCTGGGAAGCCCCAGTTGTTCTCTAGTTGATTTGTGAATAATAAGCTGTGAGAGAGAGAGAGAGAGAGAGAGACAGAGAGTGTGTACAGCTGCTCCTTGAACAATGGCGGGAATAGGGGGGTGCCTAACCCGCTGCTCCTATCCGCTGCAGTCAGAAATCTGAGCATAACTTCACAGTAGACCTTCATATCTGCATCCATGGATTCACCCACCCCAAGATCTTATAATTCTGTAAAGTGTGTATTTACTGAAAGAAATCTGTGTGTAAGTGGGCTCACATAGTTCTGACCCATGTTGTTCAAGGGTATATATGTATACACACACTATATATTTTCCTCAGAACTGATCATGTAAAAATTTTCATCTTTTTCTTTAAATTGAATTTTGAGTTTTGTTACCAATTTTGTTCTTTGCCTTAGTTCTTATTAAACAACTATTTTTTAGGCATAATAGAGATTATTTCCTATTCCTTTATTTAAAATGACCATTGTATTGAAAGAGCAGAGCCATAGACAGTGGTCTTGTGTTCTGGCTCCTTCACACATCCTGTTGCTTTTATTAACTTCTCCAATTCATACCAGTCTCTTACTCTTTGTTCTAATTTTGGTCCAGTGCACTGTTTCAGTGTGTTCTTAGCTGTCCTTTTTCTCTATTCTGTTCTGCTAGCTTTATAAGCACTTGCCTTGTAAGAACATGCCAGGTTACAAGTTTGGAGAGCCAGTTCAGTGGTTAGTATGGGATAGTGTAGTATGGGCTTGAGCCAGGCTTGTTGTTGAGTTGCTCAGTCAAGTCCAACTTTTTGCAACCCCATGGACTACAGCACACCAGGCTTCCCAGTCCTTCACTATCTCCCGGAGTTTGCTCAGACTCATGTCCATTGAGTGTTGCCATCCAACCATCTCATCCTCTATCACCCAGTTCTCCTCCTGCCCTCAGTCTTTCCCAGCATCAGGGTCTTTTCCGATGAGTCAGTTCTGCTTGGGTTTTAGTCCATCCTCTGCTACTTACTCTATCAATTTCCTTATCTGTGAAGTAAAGATAAAAAAACTAACATGACCATATGTTTCGAACATGAAGCGCTTGATTTTAGATAAGCTGCAACAACAAATTTAAAGCAGGACAGTGCCAGGCAGACTGGTCTCGGTCACCCCAATGATGAAACATCTAACACAGAAGCCTGTTGCAAGTGTTGCTAATTGTGTATAAAGTGCACAGAACAGTGGTACAGAGTATGTGATCAACAAAAGTGAGGTTAATAGCAGCTGCAGACACATTTTTCAGTACAGTATTTCTCAGAGCATAAGACACACCACTGGCGATAAATGATGCATAGACACATGAGTAAGCTCCTGGGACGCCAGTGTCTGTAGAATACACAGCACCTAAGCTGGATCATGGAAAAAGGAAGAGAGTTCCAGAAAAACAGCTATTTCTGCTTTATTGACTATGCCAAAGCCTTTGACTATGTGGATCACAATAAACTGTGGAAAATTCTGAGAGAGATGGGAATACTAGACCGCCTGACCTGCCTCTTTAGAAACCTATATGCAGGTCAGGAAGCAATAGTTAGAACTGGACATGGAACAACAGACTGGTTCCAAACAGGAAAAGGAGTACATCAAGGCTGTATATTGTCACCCTGCTTGTTTAACTTCTGTGCAGAGTACATCATGAGAAACGCTGGGCTGGGAGAAGCACAAGCTGGAGTCAAGATTGCCAGGAGAAATATCAATAACCTCAGATATGCAGATAACACCACTCTTATGGCAGAAAGTGAAGAGGAACTAAAGCGCCTCTTGATGAAAGTGAAAGAGGAGAGTGAAAAAGTTGGCTTAAAGCTCAACATTCAGAAAATGAAGATCATGGCATCTGGTCCCATCACTTCATGGGAAATAGATGGGGAA
>SJYW01052650.1:676872-706216 GCA_006410735.1 Raphicerus campestris | reverse complement strand
CTGAAGAATTGATGCTTTTTCATTGTGATGTTGGAGAAGACTCTTGAGAGTCCCTTGGACTGCAAGGAGATCCAGCCAGTCCATTCTGCAGGAGATCAGTCTTAGAATTTCTTTGGAAGGAATGATACTGAAGCTGAAACTCCAGTACTTTGGCCACTTCATGCGAAGAGTTGAATCATTGGAAAAGACTCTGATACTGGGAGGGATTGGGGGCAGGAGGAGAAGGGGACAACAGAGGATGAGATGGCTGGATGGCATCACTGACTCGATGGAAGTGAGTCTGAGTGAACTCTGGGAGTTGGTGATGGACAGGGAGGCCTGGCGTGCTGCGATTCTTAGGGTCGCAAAGAGTTGGATGCAGCTGAGTGACAGAACTGAACTGAACTGAAGACATCAGTGTTTGCCTTGTTATTTAGTTGCTCCATCATGTCTCTTTGTGACCGCCTGGACTCTAGCCTGCCAGGCTCCTCTGTCCATGGGATCCTCCAGGCAAAAATACTAGAGTGGGTTGCCATGCCCTCCTCCAGGGGGTCTTCCAACCCAAGGTTCAAATCCACATCTCCCACATTGTGGGAGGCAGGTTCTTGACCACTGAGCCATCTGGAAGCCCTCAGTGTTTGTGACTGACATCTAAAATGTATTATGACGGGGCTTCCCTGGCGGTCCAGTGGTTAAGAGTCCACCTGCAGTGCAGGGGACACTGGTTTGATCCCTGGTCTGGGAAGGTTCCACATGCTGTGAAGCAGCTGGGCCCAGACTCTAGAGCCCGAGAGCCACAGCTACTAAAGCCCATGGGCCAGAGCCTGTGTTCCACAACAAGAGAAGCCACGGCAGTGAGAAGCCCATGCACCGCAGCTGGAGGGCAGCCGCTGTTCTCCACAACTAGAGAAAGCCTGCGTACAGCAGCAAAGAGCTGGCACAGCCAAAACTTGTAAAAATCTTTTTTAATTATAAAATGTATTGTGATGTTAGGTAGCATAGAGTTTTCATTCAACGAATACCGATTGCCTTTTATGCTGAATACTTTCCTCAGTACTTGGGATTATGTTAGTGAATAAGAAAGACAAAGACAGCATGAAGTTTTATTATGACACTGGTTTCATGATACGAATTTTCTACTGATTGCATATTTATTTTCAAATTATATTTCTACTCTGATCTAAGTACGGTATATGATAAAGTTTTGTGTGTTTAAGAAAATGTAAAAGAAGCTGCAATAGCCCCCTTACGTGCAAAAGCAATTATAGTAGAGCGAGTAGCTGTGTCTCCCGAGCAGAAAGGAGAGAAGTGGAATGAGGGTGGGTTGAAACCATATCAAGGCTTAGTTACAAACTTTTTATAATGTTTTCTGCTTATAATAAGAGCTCTCCAGGTAACAGGAAAAGAGATGCGTTACTGGCTTTTTGCCTGGAGCTCATTTTATTTCTACCGTCTGTGCCCCTGATTGAAAGAAGTCTGTGTACCCTTCCCACTTCCCAGATGTCCTTATATCTCCTGATTTCTCAGAACTGTATTTTCTAATAAATAATATGGGAGGAGGACTGAATTTTGGTTTAGATGTTTAAAATCTGAATTTTTAAAAATAGATTCTGATGTGGAGAAGTTTCTCGGGAAGATTTGCATGTAAATTAAGATTTGCATGTAAATACTGCTTGTGAAAGGGAAGTCAACAACTGCTTGACGCAGGTCATTCTGTTTGGGAGCACTTCTCACCGCTGTGATTTTTCTGACTAAATCCAGACTTGTCCACATGTTATGTTATGTATACAGTCTCAGGAGACAGACATTTCTGAGTGTCCTGAGTGAGGGAATATCACGTATGCCACATATGCAAACAACTGGCAGTCAGGCTGCCAGTCGTGATTTCCAGAAGTTTCATGAAGGCTTTCTATCCAGACGAGGTATCTTTCTGAACAGAATTGTAGAAATGCCATAGCATTTTTGTGTACTCCACTGTTGTGCTGTTATTTGTGAATTATTTTTGATAATTTATAGAAGGTTGTGAACATTAATAAACGAAGGTGTTATTAATTCCAAGTCTACTGAGAATTCAAGCAGGTAAAGGTAGAAGGGCAGACTGGCCAGGAATGAAGTGTGCCCATAGGGTAGTTTTTATTATTGGCACCTTTTTTTTTCAATGTTTCTTTTTTTTTGAAAAATAAGGTAGACCTGAGTTGGGTCAGCACAAAAATTATTTAGATATCACTCCTAGCTTCTATTGCTTTTAGTAAAGAATATACTTAGCTTTTTAAACAATTTTTATTTATTTTTGGCTGCCCTGGGTCTCTGTTGCTGCACACAGGTTTTCTCTCGTTGTGGCCAGTTGGAGCTATTGTTTTTGCAGAGCACAGGCTCTAGGCACAAGGTCTTCAGTCGTTGTGGTGCATAGGCACAACTGCCTTGGAAACTTCCCAGACTAGGGATCGAACCCGTGTCCCCTCCACTGGCAGACAGACTCCTAATCACTGGACCACCAGGGAAGTCCATCCTTTAGCTCTTTATTAAAGATGCTTTAGCATCTTTAATATATAAACATGAGCTTATGCTAGAACTATGCATTAGGCTTAACAAAAATGTCTTCTCAGAGGTTAGTTTCCATTTGTAGTATGAGGCAGATAGGTCTTTCCAGAGGCAAAAATTTTGGAATCTAGTGCTTGTTTTCTGTTGCTCACCTTCACTTCAGCCTCCTCTCCTCTTTGCGGCAGTATGGTCTTTTTGTTTTAGGCTCCCTGTGTCAACTTGATTTCTTCATGTGCTTTAAAAAAAGTCTAGTATCAGTCACTTAAGCTTGCTTCGTGATGAACTGAGTCCACATGGAGAAGTTTGTTAGCTTATGTTAACGTGTTAATTTCTTTGTTTCTGGTGGTGTAATAGAAGGAATTACAGAGATCAGTATGCAGAAGGGATGGTTTGGTTTTAGGGAGAGCAGAGGAAGTTCTCAAACCATACTGATTCTGAGGTCTTGCTTAGGGCTAGTAAATCTCTTCCTAAGAGGAGATCAGAAGGAAATCAAATCCAGTTTCCAAATTTTTAGCAGGGAAGAGAGGATCCAGAATGGAGAGCAGTTGGCCCAAAGTGACACAGCTGTTTTTAACAAAGCCAACACTAACTAAGTCCTCTTTCGTCTTGGGGGTTCTTTCTCTGCTTCTTTGAACTCCTAATGCAACCACCCACAGAGTTACAGAACTTTATTAAGTTGACAGTATGTTAGAATGATTCCACTGTATAAATAATAACTTGGCTGTATATGCAATGAAAAAGAGTAGTAGAATGTTACACACAAAAATATTATCAAAACATTAACTGAAGTAGAGTTACTAGAAGAAATAAGTACTTGCCTTAGCTTAGAGGCTTCCCTAGTGGCTCCAATGGTAAAGAACCCGCCTGCCAGTGCAGGAGACACAGTAGACGTAGCTTCCATCCCTGAGTCGGGAAGATCCCCTGGAGGAGGAAATGGCAACCCACTCCCTGATTCCTGCCTGGAGAGTCCCACAGACAGAGGAGCCTGGTGGGCCACAGTCCATGGGATTGAAAGAGTCAGACACGACCGAGAGACTCACACACACACACTGGCTTCATAATATCAGTAGAAAACATGTTTGTCACTCTTGTATTTATAATGTTCATTCATTCATTTGCTTTTTTATCTTGAAGACTAGGGACGGATAACTGGAAAAAATTGCCCGGGTGTCAACATATTACTAGTACCAAATGCAACTTTTCTTCAGTCGAGCTTAAAAATGTTTTTGAAAAAATTGAACTGCGCATAAGAGCAGAAGAAGGAAACAACACTTCTACATGGTATGAGGCTGAGCCATTTGTGCCGTTTCTAGAAGGTAAGAAAATGTTGCCAGCTGAATTATATTGAATTCTTTATTAAATATTACCAGCACAGGTCACTTCCCAAGCCCATTCATTGCATAATATAAAATCTCCCATCTTTAAAAAAAACAAAAAGAACAAAGATTCCCTTAAACTGGTATCTCCTTCTTGCTATGACTTCATTTTCCTGCTTTCCTTCTAGTAGTGATTCTCAGAGCGTGGTCTCCAAGAGATCTATCAAGTCAAAACCATTTTCCTAATGGAAACTTACTTAATAAAACTTACTTGCCTTTTTCATCTTCATTCTGTCATGGGTGTACCTTGGAGTTTTCTAGAGGCTATTTGATGTGAGATGGTGACTGACTGGTGATGCAGAAGTAGGTGTGAGACACAGCTGTCTTCTTTATTAGGCCAGACATTAAAGAGATTTGAACAAAATGTGAGATGAACACCTCTCTTCTCTAAGTTTTTTGGCTTGTTTGTTTTGGGAAATACAGTAATTTATTATCATGCAGTAGGTTTCATCATTACTGTTTTTTAATGAATTGATAGATATTTTACATTTTTATCAATTTTGACATCTGATATGCTGAATATTCAAAGACACCACCCATGTAAACAAGAGCTCTTTAAGACCCTCGATATCTCTTAAGAGTGTAACAGATCCCAAGACCAGGAAGTTCAAGAACCGCCACCCTATTCCGTAACTCACACAAGGATGATCCGTATCCCCTCTCTGTACACTTTCCCTCCCCGTTGGAGCTTTGTTCCCCATCACTACCCTAAAACCACTTGCCAAGGTCACCGTGACCTCGACAGTGCCGGGTGGATTCCCAGGGAGTGAGTGTCACTCCCTTCTGCGTGAAACCCTTTCCTCTTGGTTCTCAAGAGCACTGCGCTTTCCAGACTCTTCCCCTGCTCCTTGGTTGCTCCTTTGCCAACTTCTTGTCCCCCAGACCTTAAAATGTTGGACAGCAGCGGGCCTCAGTCTGCAGGGCTCCGCCATTGAACCTTTTCTCTCAACACAGCCTCCACCAGGAATCGTATGGCTTTCAATACCCTCCGTGCTCTCAACTCCTCAGTTTACATCCCCAGCGCCGTCCTTCTCCTTACCTTAGAGCGCTGCACCACCAGCTCTCTAGTCAGCATCTCCACTTAGAGGTCCGAGAGTCATCTCAAAAAACTCTTCTTAAATTTTATATATTTATAGTTGGCCATGCTGGATCTTCGTTGCTTCTCATGGGCAGGTGGGGGCTCCTCTTCGGTTGCTTGGGCTTCTCATTGCAGTGGCTTCTCTTGTTGCAGAGCACAGGCTCTGGATGCTCAGGCTTCAGTAGTTGCAGCACACGCGCTTAGTTTCTCCAAGGCATCTAGAATTGTCCCAGACCAGGGACAAACCCATGTACCCTCCTTTGGAAGGCGGATTCTCAACTACCAGCCCCAGGGAAGTCCCTCATCTCAAATTTAAAATGGCCAGAGTTCTAGCTTTCCCCCCTCCAGACCTGCTCTTCTTGCAGTTTTTTCCACCTCTGTTAATGGCATCACCTATTATTTGCTCAGGCCAGGAGCCCTGGCATCACCTTTGATACCTCTCTCTCATCCTCCATCCAGTCCATCAACAGATTCCGAGCGATGAGATCGCTTCTCACTTCTCACTATCAGGCGTCCCCAGCCACTCTCATCTGCCCAGGAGCTTTCCTGCTTCCTGACATGCTACCTGGGGTGGTCTTTCCCAAATGTAAATCAGGTCCTGGCGACCTTACCATACCAGACTACAAGTTCTGCCTGTTATCCAGAGTCTAGCTGTTTCTCGCATCTTATTTTCTACCACCCAGGCACTCGTGCGCCCCCTAGTGTCTCTTGGAAATGGTGAGCACGTTCCGGAGCCCCTGGGGCGCTCAGCCTGCCTTGCTTGACCTCACCTCCATCAGGCCTCAGCTCAACCATCTCAGGGAGCCTTCTCCTCGCTGACTCACCTAAAGCAGTCGTTGCTGCCCTTCTCTATTCATTTCCTCTTACAGCATGCGTGACATTATAACATTATATATATATATATATATATATAATCTGTCTCTTATACACATCTCATGTACCCTCCTTTGGAAGGCGGATTCTCAACTACCAGCCCCAGGGAAGTCCCTCATCTCAAATTTAAAATGGCCAGAGTTCTAGCTTTCCCCCCTCCAGACCTGCTCTTCTTGCAGTTTTTTCCACCTCTGTTAATGGCATCACCTATTATTTGCTCAGGCCAGGAGCCCTGGCATCACCTTTGATACCTCTCTCTCATCCTCCATCCAGTCCATCAACAGATTCCGAGCGATGAGATCGCTTCTCACTTCTCACTATCAGGCGTCCCCAGCCACTCTCATCTGCCCAGGAGCTTTCCTGCTTCCTGACATGCTACCTGGGGTGGTCTTTCCCAAATGTAAATCAGGTCCTGGCGACCTTACCATACCAGACTACAAGTTCTGCCTGTTATCCAGAGTCTAGCTGTTTCTCGCATCTTATTTTCTACCACCCAGGCACTCGTGCGCCCCCTAGTGTCTCTTGGAAATGGTGAGCACGTTCCGGAGCCCCTGGGGCGCTCAGCCTGCCTTGCTTGACCTCACCTCCATCAGGCCTCAGCTCAACCATCTCAGGGAGCCTTCTCCTCGCTGACTCACCTAAAGCAGTCGTTGCTGCCCTTCTCTATTCATTTCCTCTTACAGCATGCGTGACATTATAACATTTTTTATATATATATATATATATATATATATATATATAATTGTTTGGGATTTTTGGCCACATTTCCCAGTAAAGTGTAAGCTCCATGAGGGATTTTCTCCTTTTGTAGATGCCAAGCATATATTTAAGTGCTTAGAATTATTTATTGTATGAGTGTTTTGACTTGTATTAGTGAACTTACATAGTAAATGTTTTGATTTTCACAGCTCAGATTGGTCCCCCAGACGTGCATTTAGAAGCTGAAGATAAGGCAATAATACTGAGCATCTCTCCCCCTGGAACAGAAGATAGTATCATGTGGGCTTTGGATCGTTCAAGCTTTAGGTATAGCGTCGTTATCTGGAAAAACTCTTCAAGTCTAGAAGTAAGCATTATTTTTATCTATGTTTGATCTGAGAGAAGAATGACATGAATTAATTGTAAAATTTGACTTCTTTTAAAGAACAGACTTCTCTTTTTTAAAATTATAGGAAAGAACCGAAACTGTTTATCCCGAAGATAAAATTTATAAACTGTCACCAGAGATTACTTATTGTTTAAAAGTTAAAGCAGAACTGCATTTACATAGAGTTGGTTGCTATAGTCCAGTGTATTGTATAAATACCACAGGTAAGAAGGAAGTTTTTCTTTCAATTCAGTAACTATATATATAAGTTGTTTGTTGTTGTTCAGTTACTAAGTTGTGTCTGACTCTTTGCAACCACATGGACTGTAGCCCACCAAGCTCCTCTACTACCTCCCTAAGTTTGCTCAAATTCATGTCCATTGAGTTGGTGACTATCCAACCATCTCATCCTCTGCCGCCCTCTTCACCTTTTGCCTTCAATCTTTCCCAGCATCAGGGTCTTTTCCAGTGAGTCAGCTCTTTGCATCAGGTGGCCAAAGTGTTGGAGCTTCGGCTTCAGCAACAGTCCTTCCAATGAATATTCAAGGCTGATTTCCTTTAGGATTGACTGGTTTGATCTCCTTGCAATCTATTAATTAATTGGCAACCTTTTAATTTTGGCATTTTCCCCATGGTTGCTGAATTTTTTTGTGTTGGTTTAGTAGACATCAAAACAAAAACATTCTCATGTTGATGTAGGCAGAATCCAAAGCAATGTTGTAAAGCTATTATCCTCCAATTAAAAAGAAATACCTTAAAAAAAATTTTTTAACAGCATTTACACAAGCAACAATGTTATTTGGGATTTTTATCTCAAATAAACAGTAATGAAAATTCTGTGTAAAAGTCCAACTATTTTCTAATGACAGAAATTGTTTTTACTTGTTTAGAATCCATGAGAAGGGGAGATAGTCATTAGAAAAGCAGTTAGTATTCCAAAAAGCATACGTTTATACGTGAAATGTTAAATTATGAAAGCATCCTGATACATTTTATCCATGGTATCTTGCCAACAATTAAAGTTTAAGGGTAGGAACTTGAATTTATTATCTTAATTATAAATTTAGTATGCTTTGTTCTTAAAATCAAGCAGTGTAGAAGGGAGTTAAAAGAAAGATCTCCTCTCCTGCTTCCTGACCCCACTCTGTTCACCAGAGACAAGCATCCCCAGCAGTGTGCATACAGCCTTCCCTGCATTTCCTTAAGGCTTATATTAGTATATACTCAGACTTAAAGTTTCAGGGTGTTTTATCTCTTAAAATAAGGAATAAAGTCTTGTGTACACTCTGCTGTATTTAAAATGGATAACCCACAAGGACCTACTGTACAGCACATGGAACGCTGCTCAGTGTTATGTGGCAGCCTTGATGGGAGGAGAGTTTGGGGGAGAATAAATACATGTGCATGTATCTCTGAGTCCCTCCACTGTTCACCTGAAACTATCATAGCATTATTAATCTGCTATACCCCAAAAAAAAGTTTAAAAAAAAGAGTAAAGTCCTGTCAGATATATTTTAAACTTGTTTGCTTAACCCAATATATTGAGGTTTCTTTTTATGTCAACACATATAGATCTATCACATTCTTTTAAATGGCTGTATAGTGTTACCTTGTGTGAATACACACCATAATTTATTAGCTATTACCTCATAATGATGAGATACAAACCTTTTCTCTTCTTGCCCATGCTGTTAAGAATTCTTGCCATCTGTTCTCTCACTAGAGTAAATGTGTGTGCCTTTTTGTGTGTTACTTGTCTTCTAGAGAGACATAAAGTGCCTTCACCAGAAAATATACAAATCATTGTTGACAACCAGACCTATGTTCTTAAGTGGGATTATCCATATGAAAGCGCAACTTTTCAAGCTCAGTGGCTCCAGTAAGTTCTTTTCCACAAATGTCCTTTGGCAGCTTATTTTTGCCCAGCGTGTTAGGTTTCTTTTCACTCTGCTGCAGCCACCTGTTGTTCTCTGCACACATGCGGCCTGCTGGAGAGGTGGTTATGATGCATTAGAACTGGGGTGTTTAATTCTAGTCCCAGCTCTGCCAGTCTGGAGTGTCTGAGACCCAATCACTTCTTTTGGCCTGTTTCTTCACTTGTGACATGGGTGTATTATAATATCTAGTGTTCTTAGTAATGTTAGCTATTCAGTCACGCCCGATTCTTTGTGACCCCATGGACTGTAGCCTGCCACCCTCCTCTCTCCATGGAATTCTCCAGGCAAGGATACTGGAGTGGGTGGCCATTCCCTTCTCCAGGGGATCTTCCCCACCCAGGAAATGAGCCCACGCCTCTTGCATTGCAGACAGCTTCTTTACTGTCTGAGCCACCAGGGACTTATTGGCTTGCTTTTTTTTAAGGTGTGATTCTAATTACATGTGTTATTTCCTTGGTCTGGAATACTTGACAGATGACCGACATATTTTCTTCAAAACCCACTCCTTCCATGAGTCTTTGAAATTATCTCAGTCCAGTCACTCCGTCAAGTTCAGTTCAAGTCAGTCCTCCTACTGTCTTGATTGTTGTGGTGGCTTTGGCAGATTCCTTAGTGATTAGTGGGAAACTAAGAAAGTTGGAGAGAACTGTGCTCTCTGTGCTTGAGTAGAGACCAGCCAAACATGAGCAAAGCCCAGCACGACATGAGTGAGAGAGGACTGGGTGTAGTGTATACTGATTGGAAAACTGGAGAGGATAAATGGAGAGGGAGAAGAGAAGAGGATAATCAGGTGGAAGGTAACGTGAACTCCGAGGGGACCACAAAGAAAGAGTTCCCGAGGGCAGAGGAATTGCGGGACCAAAGGCGAGTAGAGTGTAGGTCAGGTGGAGAAGAAAGAGACTAGAAAGACAGAGAAAAGGTGAGGGAGAAGGGAAGTCGATACCGCTGCAGTCGATTCCTCTCCACCCTTTGGTGTCAGTTTTGAAGCAACAACAGTCTGGATAATAAATGCATTCTTGTGTGGAGTACAAACAGTAAAGGTTGCAGAGGTCAGAAATGTAGAGGTGAGTGCGGGACCAGAGAGTCCGCAGAAGCCATTTGGAAGGAGAGGTTCATGAAGGAGGTTTTTCAGTGATGAGACGGCATTCCAGGCTGGGGCTACACACGCGGGAAAGCTCGGATATGAAGAGACAAAATCGGATCAGGGTAACAAGGAGGTATCCATTTCCCTTTGCTCTGTAGTAAACTAGTACAAACTCAGCAGCTTAAAAAACACAGCTTATTATCTCTCAGTGACTTCGGGTCAGGAATTCAGGTGTGGCTTAGCAGGGTCGTCTGCTCGGGGTCTCACAGGGCTGCAGTCAGGGTGTCAGCCGGGTCTGCTGTCTCATCCAGGCTGTCTCATGGTGTCGCCTAAGCTCGCATGGTGGTTGGTAGAATCCATTTCTGGCAGCTATAGAACGCATGGTGGCATGCTGCCTCAGAGGCCGTCAATAGAGACGATCTCTGCCCCCTAGACCCTCCTTTAAAGGCTCATCTGATCAGGTCAGGCCCAACCAGGATAAGCTTTCATGTGATAACTCAAAGTCCACTGGCTTGGGACCTTGTTTTCATTTGTAAAATCCCTTCACCTTTCAAGTAATGTAACCTAATCAAGAGTTCATGGATTGTGCCTGCCCAGACTCAGGGGGAGGGGATGATGTCAGGCTCATGCACCAGAGGGTAGGAATCTTGGGGGCCAGTTTGGAATTTTGCCTACAAGAGGGGAAGACCTGCTTCAGGAATAGCAGAACACTGGGCCTGGGAGAGCAGCAAGAGGGAGCCTTGAGTTAACAGGATGGAGTAAAGTCAGGCTTCGCTTTAGATTCTGCTACAGGCATTCGAGGGCCACTGGGAGTCTGGCGTTCAGTGATAGGTAACATGAGGCCTGTGTTCAAGGAGCGTGACGATGGCCACATGGTGTGTGGTGCAGGGGACTGAAGACAAGGGAGCCCACTCGCAGGCTGCCGTGGTTCCGGGCTTGAACTGACAGGCTTGGAGCCGTTGGTCTCAGAGCAGTCTGTTAATCTATCCAGACGCACTCTAACTGTTCAGACTTGCTCTCAGAACCCTGGTATGTGACTTAGCACTGACCCATAGGTATACTGGTACACATCTAGCAGCTGGCCTTCCAGAAGGGGAAAGCTTTACTTTAGTGTTTGCTGGGTTTTATAACACAGTTAATCCTGCTGTGGAGAAGGCAGTGGCACCGCACTCCAGTACTCTTGCCTGGAAAATCCCATGGACGGAGGAGCGTGGTAGGCTGCAGTCCGTGGGGTTGCTAAGAGTTGGACACAGCTGAGCGACTTTACTTTTCACTTTCATGCACTGGAGAAGGCAGTGGCAACCCACTCCAATGTTCTTGCCTGGAGAATCCCAGGGACAGGGGAGTTTGTGGGCTGCCACCTATGGGGTCGCACAGAATCGGACACGACTGAAGCGACTTAGCAGCAGCAGCAGCAATCCTGCTATGGCCACTTTCAGGCTCCCAGCAGCATGTCTCTCCACTGGACATGGAGTTGGGAAGAGGCACAGTAAGCCCTCCACCATATTCCACTGTTGAGACATGATAGATGTAAACAGCATTGAGCATAGATAAAATGTAGGGAAAACAGGAGAAGATGAGTTTTGCATTTTTTATCACTTTAGTTTTTAATACAGCATATTTATTTGTAAGTTTATGTAACTTTTAACAGTGGCTGCATTTACCAGCTAGCTGGTAGCATTCCTGAAAATTTAGCAGTTGTTTTTGTGCACTGGCATGAGCCAACCCTTCACACTACTTCCTTATCGCACGGTTGGGCAAGGTCTTTGGTTTTCCTTTGTGAACACATCTTTTCCACTGTCCTTTGAGTTTCTTGAGGGTGAAGACCGTTTATCTCTGTAACTTTGGCCCCTAACAGAATGTCTGGCCTATTACAGGTGCTCAGTACATGTTTACTGAACTAATGTGTTTGGAATGAAAAATATCTTTTTGTCTTAAAGTGCCTATTTTAAAAAGATTCCTGGGAAGCATTCAAACAAATGGAAACAAATACCGAACTGTGAAAATGTCACAGCTACCCACTGTGTCTTTCCTCGAGATATTTTCTTAAGGGGAATTTACTGTGTCCGTGTGCGAGCATCTAATGGAAATGGTACCTCTTATTGGTCTGAAGAGAAGACATTTAATACTGAAATGAAAAGTAAGCCAATAGTTTTTGTTTTACTTTGTGGTTCTCCAGTTATGTATTCTTAGGATTGTGTTGTAGTCTAATTTGAACCTTGTGTCTTTACACATTTTTTTTTCCCAGTTATCATATTTCCTCCAGTCATCAGCATGAAATCCATTACTGATGATTCACTGCATGTCAGTGTCGATGCTTCAGAAGAGTCTGTGAATCAGTTCTACCCGCTAGTTTATGAAGTCATTTTTTGGGAAAACACTTCAAATGCTGAGGTAAAAAGACTGTGTAGTATAGGTTTATAACTTAAGAGTTATGACTATGATTTGGGTAAGCAAAGCTTGAAGTTAAAATTGCTGGGAAATTTTTAAACTTTTATGCTATATGATTAACTCAGATATTTTCCATAGGAAGAAATTGGCGTTTCACGTTTTACTTGGTAAGAGTTACGGTCAGCTGCATCTGGGCCCCAGTTAGTTGCTGTTGGCTTGGGGGAGTTTCTTGGCCTCACCAAAGTGGCATGCAGAACCTTAGTTCCCTGGTCAGGGAAGGGAACTCGCCTGCCCTGCAGTGGAAGCACGAGGCCCTAACCAGTGGACCCCCAGGAAGGTGCCCCCAGCTAGTTTCTAAGCCTCAGATCCTGAGTTCATTTGTACTCGGTGAGAACCTCTGAGGGTAGAGCTCAGGAGTTTTTATCATGATCCTCAGGGATTCATGAACCAGGGTTTCTCAACACTGCTGACCTTTGGGCTGGACGGTTGGTTGCAGGAGCTGCCTTGTGCATTGTAGGATGGCTAGTAATGCCCCTCCCCACTGCTCACTAGGTGCCGGGAGCCCTCCCTCCCAGGCGTGACAACCCAGACTACCTCCCTGTAGTGCCACACAGTGGAGCCCCTCCGAGAAGACAAAGACTGGCTTTTAGGGGACGAAAGATTCTTGGCTGTTACCATGCTTTGTGACCCTAAAAATCAGAAACCACTGACAGGCTAATGCACATCAGATTCCTAGATCACTTTTCCGTGTGGAATTACCGTCAGGGAAGCAGCCTTCAAAAATCTGCTACAGTTAAGTTGGTCAATTTTGTAATTTCATTTTCTGTTGAAAATCTAAGAAAAGTCCAGTGATTTGGATACTTTTGATTTTAAGTATCTGAAGACTCTGCACAGTTTAGCCCTGTTGAGTATTGTGGTTAGTTCTAAGTCCTCCCTAGATCTGGAAAACCTAAATTTGTATGTCAAACTACCAAATGGTGTAAGCTTAGGCAAGGTGCTTAACCACTGAAACTCAATTCCTCTTCTCTAAAGTGGCAGGAGTCACAGCAACTTAATTTTTTTTTGAACACNGAATGTCTGGCCTATTACAGGTGCTCAGTACATGTTTACTGAACTAATGTGTTTGGAATGAAAAATATCTTTTTGTCTTAAAGTGCCTATTTTAAAAAGATTCCTGGGAAGCATTCAAACAAATGGAAACAAATACCGAACTGTGAAAATGTCACAGCTACCCACTGTGTCTTTCCTCGAGATATTTTCTTAAGGGGAATTTACTGTGTCCGTGTGCGAGCATCTAATGGAAATGGTACCTCTTATTGGTCTGAAGAGAAGACATTTAATACTGAAATGAAAAGTAAGCCAATAGTTTTTGTTTTACTTTGTGGTTCTCCAGTTATGTATTCTTAGGATTGTGTTGTAGTCTAATTTGAACCTTGTGTCTTTACACATTTTTTTTTCCCAGTTATCATATTTCCTCCAGTCATCAGCATGAAATCCATTACTGATGATTCACTGCATGTCAGTGTCGATGCTTCAGAAGAGTCTGTGAATCAGTTCTACCCGCTAGTTTATGAAGTCATTTTTTGGGAAAACACTTCAAATGCTGAGGTAAAAAGACTGTGTAGTATAGGTTTATAACTTAAGAGTTATGACTATGATTTGGGTAAGCAAAGCTTGAAGTTAAAATTGCTGGGAAATTTTTAAACTTTTATGCTATATGATTAACTCAGATATTTTCCATAGGAAGAAATTGGCGTTTCACGTTTTACTTGGTAAGAGTTACGGTCAGCTGCATCTGGGCCCCAGTTAGTTGCTGTTGGCTTGGGGGAGTTTCTTGGCCTCACCAAAGTGGCATGCAGAACCTTAGTTCCCTGGTCAGGGAAGGGAACTCGCCTGCCCTGCAGTGGAAGCACGAGGCCCTAACCAGTGGACCCCCAGGAAGGTGCCCCCAGCTAGTTTCTAAGCCTCAGATCCTGAGTTCATTTGTACTCGGTGAGAACCTCTGAGGGTAGAGCTCAGGAGTTTTTATCATGATCCTCAGGGATTCATGAACCAGGGTTTCTCAACACTGCTGACCTTTGGGCTGGACGGTTGGTTGCAGGAGCTGCCTTGTGCATTGTAGGATGGCTAGTAATGCCCCTCCCCACTGCTCACTAGGTGCCGGGAGCCCTCCCTCCCAGGCGTGACAACCCAGACTACCTCCCTGTAGTGCCACACAGTGGAGCCCCTCCGAGAAGACAAAGACTGGCTTTTAGGGGACGAAAGATTCTTGGCTGTTACCATGCTTTGTGACCCTAAAAATCAGAAACCACTGACAGGCTAATGCACATCAGATTCCTAGATCACTTTTCCGTGTGGAATTACCGTCAGGGAAGCAGCCTTCAAAAATCTGCTACAGTTAAGTTGGTCAATTTTGTAATTTCATTTTCTGTTGAAAATCTAAGAAAAGTCCAGTGATTTGGATACTTTTGATTTTAAGTATCTGAAGACTCTGCACAGTTTAGCCCTGTTGAGTATTGTGGTTAGTTCTAAGTCCTCCCTAGATCTGGAAAACCTAAATTTGTATGTCAAACTACCAAATGGTGTAAGCTTAGGCAAGGTGCTTAACCACTGAAACTCAATTCCTCTTCTCTAAAGTGGCAGGAGTCACAGCAACTTAATTTTTTTTTGAACACATGTTTTTAAGGTTTAAAATGAGGTAGTGTTTATGGAAATACCTACCACATTGCTTGACAAATAGAGATTCAATAACCTTTGTTTGCCATCCTGTCTTATGCTGGGTAAGACATCAGTAATTACAGTCATAATAACAGCTCATATCTATTGGATACTCATTGTGTATTGGGTGCTGGGGCTAAGTATTTTACATTGTCTCAATTGGTCTTCCAAACTATCCTGCCAGACAGGTGGATCAATTAAATTACTCTTCAGAAAATACTTGGGATGGAGTATCCATTACTGCTTCACTGATGCTGGGCTGTAGGCAGTGAAACGTGAGTGGATGTGGTGTGACTGAGGCCTTAAGTGCACCTGTGGGGTTTGGCTTGGCTCTTGGCACCCCTCCCATTTGTCAAGAGGAAAGCAAGCTCCATGTGGTCTGTGGGCCAGGGCGGATGAGAGGCTGCGGAGCACACCTGAACTTGACCCACGGCCTCAGGGAGAGCTCCCCCAGCCAATCCGCTCACGAGCAGCAAAACATACGTTCTGTATACACGCATGTGCGTGGCTGAGTCCCTTTGCTGTCCACTTGAAACTCTCACAGCACTGTTAATTGGCTGTACCTCAATACAAAATAAAAAGTTTAATTCTTTTAAAATAAAAGAAAAATATGTTTTGAGCCACAGGCGGTTTTGTTACACAACATTGCAGTGTTGTTTTGCTGTGCTTGCTGTTTTGTTACACCACAGTAACAAAACAATAGCAATAGCTAGCTGACTAGTACAAATAGGAGTAGTAATTGTCCTCACTTTACAGATCTGGGAATAGGGCCCAGGGAAATTAAATAACTTGCCTAAGGCTACATAGCTATAAGTGACATCTTGATACAGGCAGTTTGAGACCAGACCCCCCCCCCCCCCCCCCCCCCCTCCTCTTTCTTCCCCCAACNGAGCCACAGGCGGTTTTGTTACACAACATTGCAGTGTTGTTTTGCTGTGCTTGCTGTTTTGTTACACCACAGTAACAAAACAATAGCAATAGCTAGCTGACTAGTACAAATAGGAGTAGTAATTGTCCTCACTTTACAGATCTGGGAATAGGGCCCAGGGAAATTAAATAACTTGCCTAAGGCTACATAGCTATAAGTGACATCTTGATACAGGCAGTTTGAGACCAGACCCCACCCCCACCCCCCTGCACTTAATTGTTCTGCCACTAACCAGAGGTAACACGGTGGTAATTCAGCCAAATCAGTATGTACTCATAAAATAACTTTGAGTTGTCTTAGGGCTATATGGTATTCTTTTGGCAGGAGCATGTTTCACTTTTGAGTTTGGTAATGGTGTGTTGTCCAAAATAAATTAATATTTCTTAAAATATACCAACCAAGTGTTCGGGAGAGGCTAATCTTAGAATGAATATTTAAGGAATTCAGAAAACAGATATTCCCTCTATGATTTCTTGCGGTTCTGAATTTTATCAATGATTTACTTATTTTTTTATAGAGAAAAGTTCTAGAGAAAAGAACTGATTTTACCTTTCCTAACTTGAAACCGCTGACTGTGTACTGTGTCAAAGCCAGAGCACTCATTGAAAATGACAGGCGGAATAAAGGGAGCAATTTTAGTGATACTGTGTGTGAGAAAACAAAACCAGGTCAGGATCTTTTACTATACTTTTCCTTTTTTAATGTCACCAGATTTAATAAAAAATAACCGATTCATTGAAAACTGTAAAATATTTGTGTTTTGCCACAAAAATATAGAGAATATTTTCTTAATGGACTATTTAAGTCAAAATCAGACCTTCACACTGCCCTTCACAAAACTTTACACTGAGGTTTAGAAAATATTTTAATACTCAACTTAGTTCAATGGTTTTTGCATGCTTTATATTTCATGCATACCCACATAATTAATTTCTTTTATTACTCTTAGAATTTAATGAGACTTTTATTTTTTATATAACCTTTGATATAATTATCATCATGTGGAAATGCCTTAGTTGTGGATTTTTTATGTTATTGGTATTATTTAACAATGTAAATTTCCTTTCACGTGGCTGTATTTCTTTCACACAAACTGTCAGCAGTCTTAATGTATTTGTGTGTCAAAACCTATATTGATGCTAACCACCATTTATTTCTTTTTAGGAAACACTTCCCAAACCTGGCTTATAGCCAGAATTTGCACTGCACTGTTTTCTATTCCTATGGTCATTTATGTTGTGAGCGTCTTCTTGAGATGTGTCAAATATGTGTTCTTTCCATCAAGTAAACCTCCTTCCTCTGTTGACGAGGTAGGTTACTTTTCTTGGTCAACAGCTAGCTGGATTTTTCTGAAAATAAAAGGGAAATATATTTGATTGCAACAGAATATAAATGTGTTCCTGATATTCAAAAAATAATACAGACTGACCTGGGTTTTTTCTTCAGAGTTTTAGAAAACTGACTTCAGAAGCAGTCATTTAATAGAATGTAACATGGAATAGAAGAATGTGTCCTTAAGCCCATGTTTTTCTGGCAGTTTGGCTGCTGTGGCACTTGTTTTACCACCTATATTCCCAAAAAGGTTAAAACATTGTCGCCAGTGCAAAAACTTTATTCTGTAGATGAAATCTCAGAAAACGAGATAGAGAAACACGCTTGTCTTCTCACAGCACCTTGGTGTTTTGGCTGGCACGTCCATGTGGCTGGCATAGTTCTTGGAAGCACGACACAATGACCGTCAGCGTGGACGCTGCCCGGGGTGGCGTCTGCGCCTGGAGTGGCTCCCACGCTGCCTGCCTTGCTTCAGGTTCTCAGGCTGTGGAGCTCGAGGCCCGAAGGTGGCTCACTGATGGGCTGTAGTATGTTTCACTGACTGGCTGTGAACGTGCGCAGCTCAGTTGTGAGCACTTGCACAAGTGCCCGTAGCTGTAAAGCAGCGCCAGCAGCGCCATCCCGTAGAACTGTGAGGAGCGAGGGCGGGAGACCAGAAAGGCCCGCCGCTGCGCCAGCACTGTCTGCGTGAGCTATTGCACCCTCTTATCCCTGAGTTTTCTAGTGTCATTTCTATGTGCTCTTCTATTTAGAGCTGTTATTTAAAGAACTTTTAAGTCGAGCAAGTTACTCTTAGAGGAACTGGGAAAAAGTTAACTTCTCCTTTGTGCTCCTTCTGGATGTTTTCAGACTGGGTACCAACATTTTTATTATTTCACAATAAAATGTCCCCAATCCCAGTGCCCTCCCATTCCTTCCTTACCCATCACGCTTTTCCACCCCCTACCCCTCACAGCACAGTGGACTTTCTTAGAGAATGTTTGGATAATTTCCCCAAAACAGTACTGAGATGTACGTGACCTCACCGGTGGTGGTTTTTTCTAAACACGATAGTGCAGTGGATATGCTCTTAGCTTGCTTTTTATATGCATGTCAAAAGATAGGATTTCTAGATAAAGGATTTAAGAAAGTGAAGCTTATTGGAACTCGGAAACCACTTTTTGTTCTTTTAAATAATCTATTTCTGTTCTTTCCCTTTGGAATTAGTATTTCTCTGATCAGCCGCTGAGGAATCTACTCCTTTCCACTTCTGAGGAAAAAACAGAAAGATGTTTTATAATTGAAAATGCAAGCATTATTACTGAAATAGAAGAGACTAATGAAATTGATGAAGTTCACGAAGAGTACAATTCCCAAGCTAGTCAAGATTCAGGAAACTATTCGAATGAAGATGAAAACAGTGGAAGCAAAATAAGTGAAGAGTTTCTGCAACAGGACAGTGTATGACCAGGAATGACCCCTGAAACATTAGGGAGTCTTACAAGAGTCAGAGTGGGAGCCTGGGCTTTTTGCTCTTCTCAGTAACTGTCAAAAGAAGATTGCCCATGTCGGGGAAGAAAAAGCGTCTTCAGATCGCAGGTCCTAAAAATACAGGCAAGCACTTCACTATTCAAAATGAATTTCAGGAAGTTTTCTGCGTCCTTTGCTCTGTGTCAAGTCTTGAAAGGCCTGTCACTGGACCTGCCTCAGATGAGAGGCATTAAGTCCAAAAGATCCCTCTGACTCCCTCATGCTACCATAAGCACCCCTGTGCTGTTGTGTGGTTTGGGGGTGCTTGTGTTCCCATCATCTGGTGCTGTCGCTATGTATCATTCATTCCGTCTCCCTTGCAGTATTACAGTTCACTATTTTTCAGGACATATTTAGAACATTTGGTCTTGTTCAAAGAAGAACCTGCATACCACCATCAGTTGATTTTCTGAAAAAGTAGCTTACTCTGGAAAACAGCTGCAGATGCCAGAAACGTGGTCCTTATAGATTTTCAGGGGATTCTGTTTATACCAGTCACATTTATACCAGTTGCAAGAGATGTGGGTTCAGTCCTTGGGTCGGGAAGATTCTCTAGAGAAGGGCATGGCAACCCACTCCAGTATTCATGCCTGGAAAATCCCATAGACGGAGGAGCCTGGCGGGCTACAGTCCGTGAGGGTACAGAGTCGGACACTGCAGCAACTGAGCATGCACACACGCGTACCAATTACATTGGCCTCTTCGTGACAGTTACCCGTCCCTTCCACAGTTTAGGATTAAAACCATGTCATCTTTTACTTTATGTACATTAAGCCTTCCTGTTTCAGAACATTAGGACAATAGCTTCTGATTAGAAGGCGTAATCCCTAAAATGACAGAGAAATGGGAAACAGTCTGAGTAGAGAAGTTACTGTTATCTCTTAAGATATGGGAGTGTGACATTAGTGACAGTGCATGCAAAGTCTTGGGATCAGAAGATGCTACTGAGAAAGAGTCAGTAGAGTCAGTGGGAAAGAAGCGGGTGGCTTTAGTGAAAAATGAGAATAATGTGCATTAACTTCTGATAACTACCATCCTGAGGGGTGGCATTTGTTTTCATGGCTTATCTGTGTCACTTCTTAACAGCAAGCCGGCTTCTGTCCACTGTGGGGCAATATTCAGGTATCGCTTCCACTCAGCCTGCATGCACTCAAGGAAATGCAAGTTATTTATCATCAGAGTGTGGGAGGAAATACTAGGAAGGAAACCTGAGTTTTTAAAATTACGTAATACCTCTCAAAGGCATCTGTAGCTTATGTTTAAATGATTTTGCTATTTTGGCTTATTCATGGAGCTCCTGCAGAGAAAGGAAGTGTAGGAATTCTGGCTACCTCTGAGGCCAAGTTCTCAGCTTCAGTCATTGCAGCAGGACTGAGAGGGAAGAGAGATGGCATCACCCAGCGCATCAAATCTGGCTGGGCTCGTTTAGAGTTATTCGCAGGGTCTTCTGGGTGGAAGAAGTGGTTGAAAGCAGCCGTGCTGGGAAGGGCCATGGTGCCCTGCCTGTCCTCTCCAGAGCACCTTGTGCTCCCCTGGGCCACCATCCAGCCCCTCGGGGAGCACACAGTCAGGGGTCCCCCCACCAGGGCAGTTCTCTGCTGCAGAATCCTTTCAGGGACCCAAACACACCTCTGATCCACTGACCAGAGGCATTTGGTTTAAAGCAGATCAGGACTGGCACTTCGCTGGGAAAGGCCCCATCCGTCCATGGGAACTTGTCACTGTCGAGAGGACCCTGCCCTCGCTGGTTTCTGTGCTGGGTCAGGGCGGCTGGCCTGCCCTGCACTCAGGCCTGGGATTTTCCACAGGAAAAACGCTGCTTCGGACTGGGAACAGTGCCTTTGTGGGACGTGGCAGAGGGGAAATTAGGGCATTATACAGAAACGCTGCTGAAGTCGCTAGGTCCCTGGATGTGGGAGTATGTGTGTCTGGAGTTTAAGATCCCCTGTGGTTTTCAATAAACAAGCATCTGAGCGGCCTCAAACAAAAACCCCTCCATTTTGCTGCATCTTGCAGACCTGAAAATGCAGTTCCATCCCATTCTTCATTGTGGTCTGCATGTAGCTTAATCAAGATGTGCTTGCTTGTAAGATGGTAAGTATTTTTTTCCAAAAAAATAGTTTGCTTGCAAATACTCTATACTTGAGAGCAGCAATAAACTCCCTCAGATCTGTGATACTGATAGCTCTTGGAGAGGGTGGATATAATTTAAGCACTTATGTAGAAGATTTGTGTCATTACAGCCGGAAATCATGTATTCATATGTGATATAGATTAATATATACATAGTGACATGGGTCTGTAAACAAACATGTACACACATGATGCTGGCTACTGTGCCGCTGCTGCTGCTGCTAAGGCACGTCAGTTGTGTCCGACTCTGTGCAACCCCACAGACGGCAGCCCACCAGGCTCCCCTGTCCCTGGGATTCTCCAGGCAGGAACACGAGTGGGTTGCCATTTCCTTCTCCAGTGCGTGAAAGTGAAGTTGCTCAGTCATGGCCAACTCTTCGCGACCCCTTGGCCTGCAGCCCACCAGGCTCCCCCGTCCCTGGGATTCTCCAGGCAAGAGTACTGGAGTGGGGTGCCATTGCCTTCTCCAACTGCCACTAGTACATTCATAAACACTTAGCATAGGTTCTAGTTAGAAAAGGGTAAATGCTGCTTTAGAACTATGAGCTTCAAAATCTTGACCAGAAATTTGCAACATATAAAGTTTCAAAAATATATATTTAGGGGACTTCTTGGTGGTCCAGTGGCTAAGACTCAGCTCCCAATGCAGGGGCCCTGGGTTTGATCCCTGGTCAGGGAAACTCGATTCACAGCTAAGACTTGGCACTGTCAAATAAATTCTTTAAGTGTGTATATATATAGAGAGAGAGGGTTTGTGTAACATCTTTTCCCCAAACCTACCTTCAAAGCAGCCTCAGATTGCTCCTAAGAATTTGGAAGTGTACAGAAGCTTTTCCTACCTCCTCCCCATCCCTGTAACCCTTGTACTACCTGATACATTTGTGTTCGTTTCAGTTGGTGTCTGTCTGCCCCTCCCAGGGGACCAGAAGCTCTGTGAGCTCAGGAATATACAATTAGCACTGTATCCCCAGTACCTACCAGAGTGCAGAAAAAGTGCGTAGGAAATAATTGTCAAGTGAGGGAAACCTAGAATTTGAACCAAGTGTGTGTTTCCATTTGTATGTCTTATTGAGGTGTTCAAGGACACGGCCAAATTTCCAGTGTTTCTATGAAAACTGCCAGTATTGCCAGTATTTGTATCTTATTTCGTGTGTACTTTGTCTTAATGCCCACTGCTATTCTTTTTTAAACAGTTTTAACCATTTCTGTAATAAACACTTAGTCTTGGATTCCATGGTGGTTTTGCTTGAACTGATTGAACGTGAGCATCACAGGTGCTGTGGCTGCTGCCTTCTGAGGTGTTTGCAACAGAGGGGGCTGGTCCCATGCTGGTTGGGCCGCGCCTGGTGTTGGTGTCCTGAAGGGGCCACCCCGGGCGGGGAGCTCTCACACAGTCTTTGCTTCCTTTTCACAACCTGTGTTTAGACTTGGCCGGACCCAGCCTGAGCCAGTGGGTCTGCAGTCGTAATACAGACCGTGCCCCCTCAAAGCATGCTGTTCCGTTTGGCCAACGTTTCTTCTCCGGATACGCTCTTGAAGGAGACGCCCCAGTCCCACACGTAAATTGATCTGAAGTTAAACACCATTGACATTCAAGCTGAGAACCCTCATCATGCGTTTTTAGTAAGCGTCCTCAAATATTTTCCCAAAATGTACAGGGAAGTGGATCTTAATAATTTCATCTCTGATGCACAAGAAACGCCCTGTACTTAACACTAGTGACAAATACGGGTAACATCGAGTTTTTTTTCTGCATGGTAGCTCATGTCAGCAGCTTATGGTAGTTGACCAACCGTGCAAAAGTGGGCAGAGTCGATATTCTGGCTTAGAAAAAGGTCTTGGGGAGAGGGAAAAGATGGAAAAATTACATCTCTCAGTAGCACTTTTAAACATTTCTGTCTTCCCTGGCGGTCCAGTGGTTAAGACTCAAAGCTGCCAGCGCAGGGGGCAGGGGTTCATTCCCTGGTTGGGAAAGATCCTGCATGGCATAGCCAAAAAAAAATTACTCAATAAACATTTCTCCTCACAATGACTTGCCAATCCCTTCACGGACCTACTTCCCCTAATTTCCTGGATCCATCAGATGGAGCAGAGGGGAAAGTGAATGACTGAATACAAAGACATTTTCCTATCTCTCCACTAGAAAGATGGACCATTTTTCCAAAAGACTGGATTTAGGCCTTAAATGGATAAAATAGCTACGTGCCTTTTTGTGCACCACTGTCTGATCCAGATTTTATCATGCTTTAATCCTCTGGAATTTTTAAAAAGACATGGAGAATTCCTGGTGGTCCGGTGGTTAAGACTCTGAACTTTTCACAGCTGTGGGCCCAGCCAGATTCAGTTCCTGGTTGGGAAACTAAGATCCCTCATGCTGTGTGAAGCAGCCAAAAAAAAAAAAGATGATTCTCAGTGTTTCAGAATAAAGGGGCACCATCCAGTCTGAAATCTTCCTGGAAGGCCTCCACCATGTGCATACATGGAAGTCACCTTTGTGCCCACCTGTCCCTCTATGTCAGAGACACTGCCTTAGGAGAGATTTTATAGCATCCCCCAAAACACATCCCCTTCTCTAGGTGGCAAGTTCCATAAACGCAAGGACCTTTTTTTTTTTTTCCCTTCACACTTTGCAGCTGACAGTAAGTGTTCAGTTAAAGTGATTAAGTGAGACCTTGAATTGCCACTTGACTGGATTTGCCACTAGGGGAAGACAAGTCACCCTCTTTAGGTTCACAACTAGCTGGTATTTTCAAAACAGGTTCCTAAATGGTTGTATCGAGGAAACATGAAGAAAGTGGTATGTATCTGAAGACTCTATACCGTTTAGGGTTGCTACATTTAACAAAAACACAGGACACCCAATGAAACTGAGTTTTCATTTCAGTGAATAATGAATAATTCATAAACAGTGAATAATTGTTTAGTATAAGTGTGTTTCAAATAGTGCGTGGGACATTACTAAAATTTTTTTGTTGCTATACAATGCTTTGAATACTCTGGCATTTTACTTATGGAAAGAGATGATTATGAGTTTTTATAAAATAAACTTTTGAGGGACTTCCCTGGCAGTCCAGCAGTTAAGACTCGGCTTCCAATGCTGGGGGTATGAGTTTGATCCGTGGTCGGGGAACTATGGTCCCAAATGCCACATAACATGGCAAAAAAAAAAAAAAGAATACCTAGGTCACTATGTTACTCACAATGGCTCTGCTTCTCTGATAGAATCCTGATACATGCTGCAAAACCAAGGGCTCCATCTTATGTCAAAATGGGCACGTGATCATGGGATCCAGTGACCCTGCTCTATAGAACATCACCTAGAAGTTACCAGTTTGATTAAACATTGAGATGGCCTGAAATAGCACAACAAAGGCACCAGTTGGTAGGTGAATCCTGAGGGCTGGGGGTGCTGGATGCCAATTGGTAGAGCCCCCAAAGTTCTGGGAACCAAGGGATGGGTGTCTAGTGGCATCTCATCGCCACGCCCAGGGTCCCCCTGGGGAATCTGCACTGCAAGTTTGGCTGGACTGGACGTCTCAGTTTCCTGATGGGGGATCAGGTGTTTTGCAAAAGGATATAGGACTCCACTGTGTAGCTAAAACCTGGTTATTCTGAGCTCCTCATGCCAATAGGGGCTTCCCTGGTGGCTCAGCAATAAAGAATCCACCTGTGATGCAGGAGACGAGGGTTCAATCCCTGAGTTGGGAAGATCCCCCGGAGAAGGAAATGGCAACACACTCCAGTATTCTTGTCTGGGGAATCCCGTGGACAGAGGAGCCTGGCAGGCTACAGTCCGTGGGGTCTCAAGAGTCAGACACAACTTGGCAACTAAGCAACATGCCAATAAACCAGAAGACAGAAAAGGGAAGTGCTATAGGCCAGAGTCATTCATCTCCAATTATTATGAGGAGATACAGTTACGTCTACATAATGAGGTAAGAAGTGTTTGCAAAACACAGGGAATTCCCTGGGGCATGTCTTCATGCTTCCACATCAAGTCATGACTGGGAATGGATAATTATACCATGACAGTCTGGTAAGGCCCAGTTATGGGGGCACAGTCTGGGTCACCCCCCCAGATGAGCAGCCCAGACCAGAAGTGCTAGATGAGGGCTTCCCTGGTGGTCCAGTTAAAATAACTCTGGAGGCTACAATTTCTGCCCTTCCATTGCAGGGGGAACAGATTCCATCCCCAGTCATGGAAGTTTTGCAGGTGGCATGGTGTGGACAAAAAAAGAGAAATGAAATTGCTCACCAAGAGTGAGGAGAATCACAAATGGGTGGAAGAGGAGGGAGAAGATGAGTGTCTAATATGGCCTTAAGACCATCTTAAGAAACAGGAAATATAGCCGTCCCCCTAATCTCTCTATCATGATGATTTTTAAAATTCTTTTTCAATCATGGCCAGCCATCACCTGGAAGAACCAGTACAGCATGAAGTGAGTTAGCGTAGGATAAAAATGGTCCTGAGTGCTGTGTGTGTGCTCAGTCATGTCTGACTCTTCACAACCCCATGGACCCCTGCCAGACTCCTCTGTCCATGGAGTTTTTCAGGCAAAAATACTGGAGTGGGTTGCCACTTCCTTCTCCAGGGGACCTTCCTGATCCAGGGATCGAACCCTTGTTTTCCGTGTCTCCTGCTCTGCCAAGCAGATCCTTTTACCGCTAGTGCTACCTGGGAAGCCCATCCGAGTGCTGCAGGGGCTAACTGTAGCAGATGCTACTGGGGCCTCCCCACACCTCCTTGGCATATAAGGCTTCCAAGCCTGAGGGAAATTCCAAATCTCTAGTTTCCAAAGCCCATTTTACCCAAGAGTTGATGAGAACTGGCATCAAGCAAGTAGAAACTAGTTGCTGTTCAGTCACTCGGTCATGCCTGATGCTTTGTGACCCCATGGACTGCAGCACGCCAGACCTCCCTGTCCATCACTACTTCCCTGAGTCTACTCAGATTCATGTCCACTGAGTTGATGAAGCCATCCAACCATTTCATCCTCTGTCACCCCTCTTCTTCTCCTGCCTTCAATCGTTCCCAACATCAGAGTCTTTTCCAATAAGTCAGCTCTTCGCATCAGGCAGCCAAAGGATCAGAGCTTCAGCTTCCACTTCAGTCCTTCCAATGAATGTTCAGGGTTGACTTCCTTTAGGGTGGACTGGTTTGATCTCCTAGCTGTCCAACGGACTCTCAAGAGTACAGGTCAAAGGACTCTCAAGGTAGAGCCTAGAGATGCTGCTAAAAATCCTACAAAGCACAGGACAACAAAGAATAAATTTTAGGATCAATGTTTCAATTTCTACAAAAGAACCAGCTAGATTTGACAGAAACTGAACTGAATCTCTAGACCAAGTTAGGAGAATAGTGCCATATTGGCAATATTAAGTCTTCCAATCCATGAATATGGGTAGCTTTCTGTATATTTAGTTTTCTTTTAATTTCTTTCAATCTCTTTTAGTTTTCAGTGATAGCCTTGTACTTCTTTGGTTGCATTTATTCCTAATTGTTTTATTCTTTTTGATGCTTTGAAGTAAATGGAATTATTTTCTTAATTTAAATATTAAATTATTCATTGCTAGTATACAGAAACAAGATTAGTTTTGTATTTACCTTGTATCCTCTGTGTGAGTGCGTGCTCAGTCACTCAGCCACACCTGACCCCGCGACCCCGTGGCCGCGCCTCTGTCCATGACGTTTTCCAAGGAAGAATACTGGAAAGGGTTGCCATTTCCTGCTCTAGGGGATCTTCCTGACCCAGGGATCAAACCCATGTCTCTTGCATCTGCTGCACTAGCAAGTGAATTCTTTACCACTGCATGACCTGGGAATCCCCTGTATCCTGGAGTATCACTGATTTTGTTTATTACCTCATACAGGTGTTTTGTTTTCATGGTAAATACCTTGGAAGGAATCGAGATACAAGATTATGTCATCTGTAAATAGATACAGTTTTACTTGTTCCCTTCTAATCCAGATGCCTTTTGTTTTTCTTGCCTAATTGCCTCAACTAGAACCTCTAATACAATGTTGAATAGAAACGAGAGTGTGCTGTTCGTGAGCTTGGTGATAAAGCTTTCAGTCTTTCACCATTAACTAAGATGTTAGCTGGGGCGTGGGTTGTAGATGACCTTTATTAGATTGAGGAAGTTCCCTTCTATTCCTCGTTTCTTTTCTGTTTTTATCATGAACAAGGGTTAGACTTTTGTCACAGGGTTTTTCTGTGTCTAATGAGATCATTTTTCCCCCTTGTACTATTAAGATNCCTGAGCTTGGTGATAAAGCTTTCAGTCTTTCACCATTAACTAAGACGTTAGCTGGGGCATGGGTTGTAGATGACCTTTATTAGATTGAGGAAGTTCCCTTCTATTCCTCATTTCTTTTCTGTTTTTGTCATGAACAAGGGTTAGACTTTTGTCACAGGGTTTTTCTGTGTCTAATGAGATCATTTTTCCCCCTTGTACTATTAAGATGGCACATCACATTGGTTGGTTTTTATATTTTAAACCAACCTGCTGTTCTGGAGTAACTCTCACTTGATCATTGTGTATAATCCTTTCTACATATTGCTGAATTCAGTTGCTAGTGTTCCGTTGAGGATTTTTGCATTTATACTCATAAAGGATATTGATTTGTAGCTTTCTTCTGATGCCATTGTCCAGTTTTGGTATCAGGTTTTGGTCTCATGGAATGAGCTAGGAAAGATTTCCCTCTCTTTTTGGAAGAGCTTATGAAGAATTATGTCAATTTTTTTCAATGTTTTGTAAAATTCAGCAGTGAATCCACGTTGATTTGAGCTTTTCTTTGTGGGAAGCTGGATGATTGGATTCTTCGGCACCTCCCAAAATTGACAATTTTGAAATTATAACATTCCTTAAATATGTGTGAATTTAAAACAAAATGTAGAGCCTTCCCTGGCAGAGTCAGTGGTTAAGACTCTGCACTTCCACTGCAAGGGGTACTGGTTGGGGAACTAAGATCCCTCACACCGTGCAGTCAAAAAGTAAAAAAAATTAATGCATAAAATAAAAAATAAATAAAACCAAATATAATCTTCAATTTGTAGCTCTCATACAACCACAAAACTAAATCAAATTTATAAATGACTTCTAGTCAAAACTACAGAGGGCTTCCCAGGTGCACAGTGGTAAAGAATCCACCAGCTGATGCAGGAGACATAAGAGATGTAGATTTGATCCCTGGGTTGTCAAGATCCTCTGGAGGAGGAAATAGTAACCCACTCCTGTATTCTTGCCTGAAAAATCACATGGATGGAGGGCTACAGTCCATGGGGTCGCACAGAATCAGACATGACTGAAGCAACTTAGTACAGGCACAATCAAAACTACAAGATGATAATATTGAAGCAAAATCATTCATTCAATATTTAGAATAATGTTACTTCGATGAAATTAAATTGCCACTGACAGAATGAATCTGGTCAGAATGAAGGTTCTGAATTCAGCATGGTTTGTCTCCCCTGTGTTGTAAGTGGTAACTAACCAATTTAGCCCTTACTTTTTTATGATCAAACTATAATGACTCTCTGCTTATGCAATACATTGTTAATACAATTTGGCTACACTTGGCTGAGGATTCCCTGGTAGTTCAGCTGGTAAAGAGTCCATCTGCAATGCAGGAGACCTAGATTCGACCCCTGCATTGGGAAGATCCCCTGGAGAAGGGAAAGGCTCCCCACTCCAGTATTATGGCCTGGAGAATTCCATGGACTGTATAAATCAGGAGGTCTCAAAGAGAAACGGACATGACTGAGAGACTTTCATTTTCAGATTTGGCTGGAATAGAATATATTAAGTCTGTCTCTCTTTAGGTCCCATTATTTGGAAATTATCAGAATAGTGCTGGCATATCTAATGGACTGTAGCCTGCCAGGTTCCTCCACCCACAGACTTCTCTAGGTAGGGATACTGGAGTGGGTAGCCATTCCTGTCTCCAGGGGATTGTATTTGACTAGGGTGGAGCCCTGGTCTCCTGCACTGCAGGCAGATTCTTTACCATCTGAGCCACCAGGGAAGCCCAGTACATCTTAAGGAGACCCTAAACACAAACACATTCTGATGTTCATTCTGATTATTTCAGAATATGCTTGTATTAGTTTTTTAAAGATTACCACCAAACTGCAAATTCTTAAATTTCTGGAGGAGAGTTAGTATATCCTACTTGCAATCTGGTCCCATCACTTCATGGGAAATAGATGGGGAAACAGTGGAAACAGTGTCAGACTTTAATTTTTTGGGCTCCAAAATCACTGCAGATGGTGACTGCAGCCATGAAATTAAAAGATGCTTACTCCTTGGAAGAAAAGTTATGACCAACCTAGATGGCATATTCAAAAGCAGAGACATTACTTTGCCAACAAAGGTCC
>SJYW01052650.1:636340-656042 GCA_006410735.1 Raphicerus campestris | reverse complement strand
AGGTTGTCAGGCAAGAAGTCTTCCCCCAAGTCAGAGAAGGTGGTGAGAATGTGAGCTCGTGGCGAGACCCTTTGAACTGACCTTTAGGGAACACCTCCCAAGCGCCCGAGTTAGTATTTTCTTCAAGCTATGGGTGTTGTTTAGTCGCTCAGTCATGTCCAATTCTTTTGCAACCCCACGGGCTGTAGCCCGCCAGGCTCCTCTATCCACGGGATTCTCCAGGCAAGAAGACTGGAGTAGGTTGCCATGTCCTCCTCCAGGGGATCTTCCCGACCCAGGAATTGAACCTGTGTCTCCTGCACTGGCAGGTGGATTCTGTACCACTGAGCCACCTGGGAAGCCCTTCAAGCTATAGTAGGCGACTATGAAAAGCTGTGTGGGGCGCTACCTCTCTGGCACAGCCTAAGGGGTCCCTCAGGGCTCCTACTTGGGGTTCCCCACACCCCTCAACACACGGAGGATCCAGACAACTGGGGCCTGGCCGCCAGCGCTGGAACAGAGGGAGAGAAGGGATCCTGCAGCATCCTCTCTGCAGACCCCGGGGTCACCTGGGATGGAGTCCAGTTGGAGCCCCCATCCTCTGGATCCCAGGTCCACTGTCGTCCGAGACACAAGGCGCTGCATTTGGGGGTTGACCAGAGTGCCCTCTGTCACCTCCGCTAAAATGTAAACCCCACCAACTCAGAGTCTTTGTTGTGTTCAGAAGAGGGCCTGGCNCCTGCAGCATCCTCTCTGCAGACCCCGGGGTCACTTGGGATGGAGTCCAGTTGGACCCACCATCCTCTGGATCCCAGGTCCACTCTCGTCCAAGATACAAGGCGCTGCATTTGGGGGTTGATCAGGGTGCCCTCTGTCACCTCCGCTAAAATGTAAACCCCACCAACTCAGAGTCTTTGTTGTGTTCAGAAGAGGGCCTGGTGTGGAGTAGGTGCTTGATAAATGTTTGTTAAATGAATAAGAGAAGGAAGGAAAAAAGGAAGGAATGGCATGAGGAAGGAAGGAGCGTGGGGAGAAGGGGGAAAGACACACGACTGAAAACCCTGTGCCTCCTGCACACCGCCTCCTGGACCCTTTCTGGTCTTGCCGTCACTGACAAATGCAGCGAAGTGAGTTTGTGCTTTTTTTGCTCTGGTTTGTTTTCTACATAGATCACCTAAGTATGGTGTTTGAGGTTTCAAGGGGAAAAGGAAAGGAAATCTCACGATGATAATCTTTCTTTTTTTATGATATTGCTTATATGTGGACTCTAAAGAAATGGTACAAATGAACTTACAAAACAGAAATAGAGTCACAGATGTAGAAAACAAACTTTAAGTTACCAACGGGGAAAGGGGCAGGGGAAGGGATAAACTGGAAGACTAGGATTGACACACTGCTAGATATAAAATAGATAACTGATGAGAACCTACTGCATGGCACAGGGAACTCTACTCAACACTCTGTGATGGCCTATATATGAATAGCATCCTTAGAAAAAGTGGATATATGTATCTATGTAACCGATTCACTTTGCTATACAGCAGAGACTAACACAACATTGTATACCAACTATACTCCAGTAAAAATGTTAAAGAAAAAATGAAAATGATGAAAATAGTTTGAGTCTACCACAGAAGGGAAGTTTACAGGCATGTAACACCATGAAACGTAGGCTGACCCCCAGGTCTCGGCTTGCGGCATAAATGCCCAAGACTTTGCATGGCCATGCCCGAAAGGAGTCAGCTGGCCAAAGGCTTTAAGTTTGAAGGCTGCTGAAGAGTGAACGATACCTTGAAGGGCTTCCCGGGCGGCTCAGTGGTAAAGAACCTGCCTGCCAATACAGGAGATGTGGTTCACACGGCCCAAGACATGGGTGGGACTTTGCAGAGTCAGAACTATCTGTATAATCTCCTAAAACTGTAAGCAGCCTGACTTTTGCACACTCCAAAAAAAACAGACATGTCCGAAACAAAAGATTCCTTTCTATTCCATCCTGATGTGGTTTCTCCAGTCTTCTCAAAAATGGTGAAATAATGTTGCTTCCTTGCTTTTTAACGGTGCTCAAGAATTACATTTCAAGATGTAAACTGTGGTTATTTGTGGGTTGTAAGAAAGACTACAGGGGAATTTTTTCTCTTCTTTATTATTTTTCAATATTTTATAGATTCATGAGAGTGATTATTATTATAAAAGGGGAAAACAGTGATAAGAGCTTGTGTGTATTTGTTAAATTTAAAATTAAAATTCCAGGGTAAATTAGCTAAACTAAGGGCCCAGGATTCGTGCTGCATGCATGTTCAGTCACGTCCAGCTCTTTGGCAACCCCATGGACCGTAACCCCCCAGTCTCCTCTGTCCATGGGATTTTCCAGGCAAGAATGCTGCAGTGGGGTGCCATTCCCTTCTCCAGGGGCCAAAGCCACCTCTCCTGAGTCTCCTGCATTCTTTCCCGCTGAGCCACTGGAGAAGCACTAAGGGCCCAACAAATGCCAAAGTTGTCCTTGTCTGGAGCAAAAATCCAATTGGATTGCGCTTTCCTCAGATACTATTGCATCTTTGGACACTGAGCAACCTGGTTTTTATTTTAGTTGCAAGGAAGCTGATTTTGGTGAATGTGTAGCACTTTCTGACTGCATGTGGACTTACTCTCCACCCCCCACCACAGCACAGTCTCTGACTTAATGTCCTAGACATACGTTTTCCATAGGCCTATAATTTCTGAGGGCTTCCCAGGTGGCTCAGTGGTGAACAATCTGCCTGCCAATGCAGGAGATGCAGGTTCAATCCCTCGATAGGAAAGAGCCCCTGGAGAAGGAAACGGCAACCCACTCCAGCATTCTTGCCTGGAGAACTCCATGGACGGAGGAGCCTAGCCTAGTCAAGGGGACTGCAAAAGAGTCGGACACGACTTAGTGACTCAATAACATCAACACATAATTTCCTAACCTAATATTTTATACCATGTGTTCTTTTTGATTTGCAAATCTTTACATTAAAAACACATCATATGGGGGAAGGATACATTGGGAGCATGGGAGTAACAGATGCACACTACCACATATAAAACAGATAGAGCTTTTCCTGGTGTTCCAGTGGCTAAGACCTCAAGCTCCCAATGCAGGGGGTCTGAGGTTCGATCCCTGGTCGGGGAGCTAGATCTCATGTGCCTTAGCTAAAGATCCAGCATGCAGCAATTAAGACTTGGTGCAGCCAAGTAAATAACTATTTTTAAAATAATAAACAAAAGCTTAACTATATGGCACATGGAGCTATATTCAATATCTTGTAATAAACTGTAATGGAAAATAATTGAAAAAATATGTATATAGATAAATATATACGTATAACCAAATCGCTTTGCTGTATACCTGAAAATAACACAGTGTCGTAAGTCAACTGTATGTCATTTTAAAAAAATAAATGCATTTGTTATAAATTGTGATATAGTGTATTTATTATTCAAGGTGCCTTAACATTCTAGAGAATGAGGTATGGCATTTTTTTCTTATTAAGTTCAAGAAATCAGCTGAAGTTTAATAGTTCCTGCCCAAGCTAAGCCAGAGTACCGATCTGGGTGACTGGCATTATTACATCAAACCCCAGCTTTTCCTGGAAGTAACTCTCAACTCTGGCACGAGCCCTTTCAAGAGGAATGTGTACCCAGAAAGAATTGTTGGCGGTGAGGGAGGAATTAAATGAAGAAGCCTGCCGTTTCCAATAAGCTTTTCTCTTCCCTGCCAGCAGACAGAATGACTGGCCAGCACCACCCTCATCTTGGCCCAGCAAGTGCCCTTTTGCAACCAGAAAGTCAAAGTCTTGTTTGCAAATGAGTATATACAGATTACTAGAAAATGCCACCAATCCTTTCCACCCTCACATGTCCCAACTCTAAGCTCCAGTTGTTATTTAGTTGCTAAGTTGTGTCCAACTTTTTGCAACCCTGTGGACTGTAGCCTGCCAGGCTCCTCTATCTGTGGGATTTCCCGGGCAAGAATACTGGAGTGGGTTGCCAAGCTCCAGAAAATGAGGTTAATTCTTCTATCCCCTCTTTTTTTTTAAGGTAGGCTTTTATACCCGCCAAGCTAATGGTGCACTGAGTTTAGCAAGAAAAGGATGAATACCAGCCCCAGGAAGAATAGCCCTGCAAAGGTGGCAGCCTTCAGATTTTGAGGGACGGGGTGGGTGTTGGTATACTGGCCAACCTGGGGATGCCAGACTGTAGAGGTGTGGGTGTGCTGGGTTGTGGATGCCACGCAAGACTGAATTGGTGCAAGAGGCCAAAGCAGAGATGCTGAGAGCATCTACCGGCCTGTCTGGTGTCATTCTGTGTAGCCCCTGTGGTGGGCTGAATAACGGTCTCCAAATTTGCCCACATCCTAATCCCCACAACCTATGTATATGTTATCTTACTTGGCAAAATGGACTTTGCAGGTGTGATTAGGTTAAGGATCTTGAGATGGGGAGATTTTCCTCAATTATGTATGGGTATCCAGAGTACATCATGANGGGAGCCATCTTCCACGTGGCATGTGGGATCTTAGTTCCCAGACCAGGGATCAAACCTATGTCGCCTGCATTGGAAGCTCAGAGTCTTAACCACTGGACGACCAGGGAAGTCCCAGTAAATCCTTCTTATTTATCTGTTTTCTATATGGTAGTGTGTATCTGTGAATCCCATACTCCTAATTTATCCCTCCTCCACCATCCATCCAGCATCCACCAAAGAACTGATGCTTTTGAACTGTGGTGTTGGAGCAGGCACTTGAGAGTCCCTTGGACAGCAAGAAGATAAAACCAATCAATCCTAAAAGAAATCAGTCCTGTATATTTATTGGGAGGACTGATGCTGAAGCTGAAGCTCCAGTACTTTGGCCACCTGATGCAAAAAGCCAACTCACTGGAAAAGATGCTAATGCTGGGAAAGACTGAAGGCAGAAGGATAAAGAAGGGGGAGACAGAGGATGAGATGGTTGGATGGCATCACCGACTCAACGGGCATGAGTTTGAGCAAGCTCTGGGAGATGGTAAGGACACGGAAGCCTGATGTGCTGCAATTCATGTGGTTGCAAGGAATCGGACATAACTTAGCAACTGAACACCACCAGCATCCGTGAGTCTTTGAAGATGAACTTCTTGAAAGCTGTGTGTGTGCTACTTTTCTTCCGACGCTGTCTGCCCCAGCTGCACGGCCCTCTTATTTCCTTCATGTCTCCCTGCTTCCTCCCTCCCCAGATCCACAATCTAAGTTCTAAACCTCCATTTCTCGTCTGAGCTTCCACTTCCTGAGGACTTCGTCGCTGTCCCAGTTTAGCAGCTTCTACTGCTGCACAGCGTCTCACGTCACTGTTGATCTCTGTGAGACAGACGCCTGCAGGGTGTGGGTAGGTGAGTGCTCCTGTCAGTCAATCAGAGCAGCAACAGCTCCGAACTCGAAGTAGGCGCTGACCACTGCTTGACGGGGTATCCTCTGAGCCAAGAAATTCCAGCAGAAAGATCAGGGGGACTGGTGCAGAAGTAAAAGGATACATTCACCTGGGTCTCCAGTGACCCAGTCCTGTCTCCTTATGGAGTCCAAGCTCACTCTGCTCGCTGCATGATAGACCAGTGTATCTGAGAGACAAGGTGTTGAGGCAGGGAAGAGACTTTAATCAGAGAGTTGGCAGACTGAGAAGATGGCAGGCTAGCACCTCAAAATAACCATCTTATTGGGGTCTGGTTTTATAGATCAGAGATGAGCGGGTGGTGAGGAAGCAAAGTAAAAAGGCCATGAATTTAGCAAACGTCTCCAAGAATGGCAAGCCTCAGGGCAGAGGATGTGTTAATTTCTTCCTTTCTGCCATCTGCAGGTGGACAGGGTCCTGAACAAAAGCACCTTAGTTTAACATTCAGGCAGAGGGGCAGGACTCTGTGAGGCAAACCATGCTGTATGATTATGGTAACCGAAGCAATGAAAGGCAAGTCAAAGAAGCAGTTCTACTATGGAGTCAGAATTGGCTTCCTCCCCGCAACACTCATGTCCATCGAGGGCCACAGCGCCTTCCTTTTCATTCCTTGCAAGTGTTGCCTTTCTGCTTCCCCGGTGGGGCCACTGCAAAAACCCCATCCAAAAAAGTCAGACTGTTTTCTCCTCTCTTCCTTCCCTTGCCAGAGTAACTTTTTTTTTTAAATTGAAATCAGTTTATATATATATATTTTTTAATTTTATTTTTTTACTTTACAATACTGTATTGGTTTTGCCATACATTGACATGAATCCACCACAGGTGTACATGAGTTCCCAACCCTGAACCCCCCTCCCACCACCCTCCCCATATCATCTCTCTGGGTCATCCCAGTGCACCAGCCCCAAGCATCCTGTATCGTCGAACCTAGACTAGCGATTCGTTTCTTACATGATAGTATACATGTTTCAATGCCATTCTCCCAAATCATCCCACCCACTCCCTCTCCCACAGAGTCCAAAAGTCTGTTCTTTACATCTGTGTCTCTTTTGCTGTCTCGCATATAGGGTTACCATTACCATCTTTCTAAATTCCATATATATGTGTTAGTATACTGTATTGGTATTTTTCTTTCTGGCTTACTTCACAGAGTAACTATTTTAAAACGTGACATTCTGCATTTCCCTCCTCCGTGAAACAGGAAATGAATGACACCCGAAAATTTGGCAAGAAGACAGAGTGCAGAGAGAAGGAAATGTGCAGATCCTTTGAACCCCTATAAAAGGAGAAGTTATGCCTACATATTATGTAAATATCAAAGCTTTAATATTCTGCTCCTGGCAAGTCCCCAGGGAAAGCCCAGGAAAGGGGCCGAGGCCTTCAGGAAGCTGCCCGTGGGAACTGGGAGGGGCTGGCAGGAGATGTCTCCCCCGATTTTCTGGGCAGGGTTTGTGTAACTAATTCAGAGAAACTCAGATGGATCTCTGTTTTCTGGGAAGGTTCAGATCATATCATTATCCTTCCATGTATAAACTTGCCATCTGGGTCCTGCAGGCTTCCAGGAAGAACCTGGTAGGTAAGTTGGACAGGAATAAGGGTGGCTCGTTAAGAGACAGGCCTAGATGAGGCAGTGGCTGCTGTGAATCAGCTCAGGGCAGCTGGTGGTGTCACCAGAGCCTCTGATGAGTCATCACTGGCACCATTAGCAAAGCAGGAGTCAGGCCTACACCCTCCTATGAGACCCTGCTCTGGGCATCTCTCCACCCCATCACAAGCCTTTGAGGTCAGGGCAGTGATTGTTCTGCTCAGCACCGCTGTGCTTGTTGTTTTTAGTATTTATTTATTGATTTTTGGCTGCTCTGGGTCTTTTTTGCTGCACTCAAACTTTCTCTAGTTGCAGTGGGTGGAAGTGCAGTGAAGTGAAAGTCGCTCAGTTGTGTCCAGCTCTTTGCAACCCCATGGACTATCCAATCCGTGGAATTCTCCAGGCCAGAATACTGGAGTGGGTAGCGTTTCCCTTCGGGGGAATCTTCCCAACCCAGGGATCAAATCCAGATCTCCCGCATTGCAGGCAGATTTTTGTTTTTTACCAGCTGAACCACGAGGGAAGCCCAAGAATACTGGAGTGGGTAGCCTGCCCTTAACCAGCGGATCTTCCTGACCCAGGGATCAAGCCGGGGTTTCCTTCACTGCAGGCAGATTCTTTACCAGCTGAGGTACATGGACTCTGGAGCAAGGCCTGAGTATGGGCTCAGTAGCTGTGGTACACAGAATTAGTTGCCCTGAGACATGCAAGATCCTTCCAGACCAGGGATTAAACCCATGTCTCCTGCATCGGCAGGCACATTTTTAACCACTGGAGCACTAGGGAAGTCCCCACTCAGCACGTTTTGAACACCCTTAGTGTGTCTGGGACGTTCTCAGTCTTATCAGTCCTGCCCCTTCTAGAAAACTCCAGATCCCAGCCCCACCACTGTCCTGTTACTTAGTCTAAGCCAAGTCTCCTCCTCTGAGCCGAAAAATCTTGAAAAATTTTACATTTCTAAGAACCACCAGGAGTTCCCCCTCAGATCTCAGGTTTTCAATAATTTCTCGTGAGGGATTCACTTTGTTGGGCACAGCAGAAAGTAATGCAACATTGTAAAGCAATTATACCTCAATTAAAAAAAAGAAAAACAATGGGGGGTGGAAATCACTTGAAGATGTTAAAAAAATACTCATGAGGGAAATCAACCCTATATAATCAAAAGAATTTTATGTTATGTTTCCTAAAAGTTAACACATATTATGCCACCTAGCTGGTCTGTAACTGAGACACCAAAAGATTTTGTTCTTTACATGATTCTTAGTTCTTTTACGTGATTCATAAATCATTTACATGATTCATAATTCTTAATTCTTAATTATTTCACTCTTATAAATGCTTATTTTCCTTGTAATAAATCTTTTGGGGAAAAAAGACTGAAAAAAAAAGGGCAAGAAGTCTTTAAAAACACAAACTGCTAAAAGGACTCTCTAGCCCAAATTCTAATAATCACAGCCTCCTTAAAATTGCTTGCCAAAGGCAAATACAGATTTTGAAAGACTTGAACAAATAATGAAAGACTTTAGTTATCCAAATGAGTAAACAATTTATTTCAACTGCTTTTTATAAACTAGTGAGTTTTCTGTCGTACCTGATTTATGACTAAAGCTTTAAAATGAAAACTAAGGAGAAAAAAAACACATTCTAATTCTCTTTCTCTGTAAACATTTATATGAATATCCTTTCAGATATATTCTTTACCTTGTTCACTGATTCTTTCTGTTTTAAAACATATATTTGAATTTTTTTTCAGACATGTATTCTAATTTGATTACTGTTAACTCTTTGTATTTGGAAAATGTCTACTGGAACTACTGAAATTAAAAGATGCTTGCTCCTTGGAAAGGAAGCTAGATAGTGTATTAAAAAGCAAAAACATCACTTTGCCAAAAAAGGTCCATATAGTCAAAGCTATGGTTTTTCCAGTAGTTGTGTATGGATGTGAGGATTGGACCATAAAGAAGGCTGAGCACCAAAGAATAGATGCTTTCAAATTGTGTTGCTGGAGAAGACTCTTGAGGTTCCCTTGGACAGCAAGGATATCACACCAATCAATCCTAAAGGAAATCAACCCTGAATATCATGGGAAGGACTGAAGCTCCAGTACTTTGGCCACCTGATGCGAAGAACTAACTCATTGGAAAAGACCCTGGTGCTGGAAAAGATTGACGGCAGGAGGAGAAGGGAGAGGCAGAGGATGAGATGGTNGGGGGGGCTCCAAAATCACTGCAGATAGTGACTGCAGCCAAGACACTTACTCCTTGGAAGAAAAGTTATGACCAACCTAGATAGCATATTCAAAAGCAGAGATATTACTTTGCCGACTAAGGTCCGTCTAGTCAAGGCTATGGTTTTTCCTATGGACATGAGAGCTGGACTGTGAAGAAGGCTGAGTGCCCAAGAATTTATGCCTTTGAACTCTGGTGTTGGAGAAGACTCTTGAGAGTCCCTTGGACTGCAGGGAGATCCACCAGTCCATTCTGAAGGAGATCAGCCCTGGGATTTCTTTGGAAGGAATGATGCTAAAGCTGAAACTCCAGTACTTTGGCCACCTCATGCGAAGAGTTGACTCATTGGAAAAGACTCTGATGCTGGGAGGGATTGGGGGCAGGAGGAGAAGGGGACGACAGAGGATGAGATGGCTGGATGGCATCACTGACTTGATTGACGTGACTCTGAGTGAACTCCGGAAGTTGGTGATGGACAGGGAGGCTTGGCGTGCTGCAATTCATGGGGCTGCAAAGAGTCAGACACGACTGAGCGACTGAACTGAACTGAACTGAAGACACTGTTTAAAAATGCTGCTGGAATCTGTGTGCTCTGAATTGCAAGTCTTTGATCCCAAATAAACATTTTTTGCTTGATTAATGCCTGATAGGTTTATTTAGGTTGACACTGGCTTACAGAAACGTCACTAATCTCACCATGGGTGCCCCCTATCCTCATGGTCCCACCTAACCCTAATTACTTTCCACAGGCCCCACCTCTAGATTCTGTGCCAGGGTGGGTTGGGTGGAGAGGATGGTGGGTTGAGGTTTTTATGTATGAATTTGGAAAGGACACATTCAGTCCTTAACACCTCTCCAAAAACAGACACAAAGAGAAGAAAGGTCTTTGTTTCTCCCAGACAAACAAACAGTATACATCTGACAAGAGGTTCAGGTATTTCTGTTCTTCATTTGGTAAGTCCTGGGAGTGAATAAGTTCAATGTTCAGTTGCTAAGTCCTTTCAACCCCATAGACAGTAGCACGCCAGGCTCCCCCGTCCTTCACTATCTCCCAGAGTTTGCTCAGACTCATGTGCAGGAAGTCAGACATGCTATCTAACCATCTCATCCTCTGCCTCTCCCTTCTCCTCCTGCCGTCAATCTTTTCCAGCACCAGGGTCTTTTCCAATGAGTTAGTTCTTCGCATCAGGTGGCCAAAGTACTGGAGCTTCAGTCCTTCCCATGATATTCAGGGTTGATTTCCTTTAGGATTGATTGGTGTGATCTCCTTGCTGTCCAAGGGAACCTCAAGAGTCTTCTCCAGCAACACAATTTGAAAGCATCTATTCTTTGGTGCTCAGCCTTCTTTATGGTCCAATCCTCACATCCATACACAACTACTGGAAAAACCATAGCTTTGACTATATGGACCTTTTTTGGCAAAGTGATGTTTTTGCTTTTTAATACACTATCTAGCTTCCTTTCCAAGGAGCAAGCATCTTTTAATTTCAGTAGTTCCAGTAGACATTTTCCAAATACAAAGAGTTAACAGTAATCAAATTAGAATACATGTCTGAAAAAAAATTCAAATATATGTTTTAAAACAGAAAGAATCAGTGAACAAGGTAAAGAATATATCTGAAAGGATATTCATATAAATGTTTACAGAGAAAGAGAATTAGAATGTGTTTTTTTTCTCCTTAGTTTTCATTTTAAAGCTTTAGTCATAAATCAGGTACGACAGAAAACTCACTAGTTTATAAAAAGCAGTTGAAATAAATTGTTTACTCATTTGGATAACTAAAGTCTTTCATTATTTGTTCAAGTCTTTCAAAATCTGTATTTGCCTTTGGCAAGCAATTTTAAGGAGGCTGTGATTATTAGAATTTGGGCTAGAGAGTCCTTTTAGCAGTTTGTGTTTTTAAAGACTTCTTGCCCTTTTTTTTTCAGTCTTTTTTCCCCAAAAGATTTATTACAAGGAAAATAAGCATTTATAAGAGTGAAATAATTAAGAATTAAGAATTATGAATCATGTAAATGATTTATGAATCACGTAAAAGAACTAAGAATCATGTAAAGAACAAAATCTTTTGGTGTCTCAGTTACAGACCAGCTAGGTGGCATAATATGTGTTAACTTTTAGGAAACATAACATAAAATTCTTTTGATTATATAGGGTTGATTTCCCTCATGAGTATTTTTTTAACATCTTCAAGTGATTTCCACCCCCCATTGTTTTTCTTTTTTTTAATTGAGGTATAATTGCTTTACAATGTTGCATTACTTTCTGCTGTGCCCAACAAAGTGAATCCCTCACGAGAAATTATTGAAAACCTGAGATCTGAGGGGGAACTCCTGGTGGTTCTTAGAAATGTAAAATTTTTCAAGATTTTTCGGCTCAGAGGAGGAGACTTGGCTTAGACTAAGTAACAGGACAGTGGTGGGGCTGGGATCTGGAGTTTTCTAGAAGGGGCAGGACTGATAAGACTGAGAACGTCCCAGACACACTAAGGGTGTTCAAAACGTGCTGAGTGGGGACTTCCCTAGTGCTCCAGTGGTTAAAAATGTGCCTGCCGATGCAGGAGACATGGGTTTAATCCCTGGTCTGGAAGGATCTTGCATGTCTCAGGGCAACTAATTCTGTGTACCACAGCTACTGAGCCCATACTCAGGCCTTGCTCCAGAGTCCATGTACCTCAGCTGGTAAAGAATCTGCCTGCAGTGAAGGAAACCCCGGCTTGATCCCTGGGTCAGGAAGATCCGCTGGTTAAGGGCAGGCTACCCACTCCAGTATTCTTGGGCTTCCCTCGTGGTTCAGCTGGTAAAAAACAAAAATCTGCCTGCAATGCGGGAGATCTGGATTTGATCCCTGGGTTGGGAAGATTCCCCCGAAGGGAAACGCTACCCACTCCAGTATTCTGGCCTGGAGAATTCCACGGATTGGATAGTCCATGGGGTTGCAAAGAGCTGGACACAACTGAGCGACTTTCACTTCACTGCACTTCCACCCACTGCAACTAGAGAAAGTTTGAGTGCAGCAAAAAAGACCCAGAGCAGCCAAAAATCAATAAATAAATACTAAAAACAACAAGCACAGCGGTGCTGAGCAGAACAATCACTGCCCTGACCTCAAAGGCTTGTGATGGGGTGGAGAGATGCCCAGAGCAGGGTCTCATAGGAGGGTGTAGGCCTGACTCCTGCTTTGCTAATGGTGCCAGTGATGACTCATCAGAGGCTCTGGTGACACCACCAGCTGCCCTGAGCTGATTCACAGCAGCCACTGCCTCATCTAGGCCTGTCTCTTAACGAGCCACCCTTATTCCTGTCCAACTTACCTACCAGGTTCTTCCTGGAAGCCTGCAGGACCCAGATGGCAAGTTTATACATGGAAGGATAATGATATGATCTGAACCTTCCCAGAAAACAGAGATCCATCTGAGTTTCTCTGAATTAGTTACACAAACCCTGCCCAGAAAATCGGGGGAGACATCTCCTGCCAGCCCCTCCCAGTTTCCACGGGCAGCTTCCTGAAGGCCTCGGCCCCTTTCCTGGGCTTTCCCTGGGGACTTGCCAGGAGCAGAATATTAAAGCTTTGATATTTACATAATATGTAGGCATAACTTCTCCTTTTATAGGGGTTCAAAGGATCTGCACATTTCCTTCTCTCTGCACTCTGTCTTCTTGCCAAATTTTCGGGTGTCATTCATTTCCTGTTTCACGGAGGAGGGAAATGCAGAATGTCACGTTTTAAAATAGTTACTCTGTGAAGTAAGCCAGAAAGAAAAATACCAATACAGTATACTAACACATATATATGGAATTTAGAAAGATGGTAATGGTAACCCTATATGCGAGACAGCAAAAGAGACACAGATGTAAAGAACAGACTTTTGGACTCTGTGGGAGAGGGAGTGGGTGGGATGATTTGGGAGAATGGCATTGAAACATGTATACTATCATGTAAGAAACGAATCGCTAGTCTAGGTTCGACGATACAGGATGCTTGGGGCTGGTGCACTGGGATGACCCAGAGAGATGATATGGGGAGGGTGGTGGGAGGGGGGTTCAGGGTTGGGAACTCATGTACACCTGTGGTGGATTCATGTCAATGTATGGCAAAACCAATACAGTATTGTAAAGTAAAAAAATAAAATTAAAAAATATATATATATAAACTGATTTCAATTTAAAAAAAAAAGTTACTCTGGCAAGGGAAGGAAGAGAGGAGAAAACAGTCTGACTTTTTTGGATGGGGTTTTTGCAGTGGCCCCACCGGGGAAGCAGAAAGGCAACACTTGCAAGGAATGAAAAGGAAGGCGCTGTGGCCCTCGATGGACATGAGTGTTGCGGGGAGGAAGCCAATTCTGACTCCATAGTAGAACTGCTTCTTTGACTTGCCTTTCATTGCTTCGGTTACCATAATCATACAGCATGGTTTGCCTCACAGAGTCCTGCCCCTCTGCCTGAATGTTAAACTAAGGTGCTTTTGTTCAGGACCCTGTCCACCTGCAGATGGCAGAAAGGAAGAAATTAACACATCCTCTGCCCTGAGGCTTGCCATTCTTGGAGACGTTTGCTAAATTCATGGCCTTTTTACTTTGCTTCCTCACCACCCGCTCATCTCTGATCTATAAAACCAGACCCCAATAAGATGGTTATTTTGAGGTGCTAGCCTGCCATCTTCTCAGTCTGCCGACTCTCTGATTAAAGTCTCTTCCCTGCCTCAACGCCTTGTCTCTCAGATACACTGGTCTATCATGCAGCGAGCAGAGTGAGCTTGGACTCCATAAGGAGACAGGACTGGGTCACTGGAGACCCAGGTGAATGTATCCTTTTACTTCTGCACAAGTCCCCCTGATCTTTCTGCTGGAATTTCTTGGCTCAGAGGATACCCCGTCAAGCAGTGGTCAGCGCCTACTTCGAGTTCGGAGCTGTTGCTGCTCTGATTGACTGACAGGAGCACTCACCTACCCACACCCTGCAGGCGTCTGTCTCACAGAGATCAACAGTGACGTGAGACGCTGTGCAGCAGTAGAAGCTGCTAAACTGGGACAGCGACGAAGTCCTCAGGAAGTGGAAGCTCAGACGAGAAATGGAGGTTTAGAACTTAGATTGTGGATCTGGGGAGGGAGGAAGCAGGGAGACATGAAGGAAATAAGAGGGCCGTGCAGCTAGGGCAGACAGCGTCGGAAGAAAAGTAGCACACACGCAGCTTTCAAGAAGTTCATCTTCAAAGACTCACGGATGCTGGTGGTGTTCAGTTGCTAGGTTATGTCCGATTCCTTGCAACCACATGAATTGCAGCACATCAGGCTTCCGTGTCCTTACCATCTCCCAGAGCTTGCTCAAACTCATGCCCGTTGAGTCGGTGATGCCATCCAACCATCTCATCCTCTGTCTCCCCCTTCTTTATCCTTCTGCCTTCAGTCTTTCCCAGCATTAGCATCTTTTCCAGTGAGTTGGCTTTTTGCATCAGGTGGCCAAAGTACTGGAGCTTCAGCTTCAGCATCAGTCCTCCCAATAAATATACAGGACTGATTTCTTTTAGGATTGATTGGTTTTATCTTCTTGCTGTCCAAGGGACTCTCAAGTGCCTGCTCCAACACCACAGTTCAAAAGCATCAGTTCTTTGGTGGATGCTGGATGGATGGTGGAGGAGGGATAAATTAGGAGTATGGGATTCACAGATACACACTACCATATAGAAAACAGATAAATAAGAAGGATTTACTGGGACTTCCCTGGTTGTCCAGTGGTTAAGACTCTGAGCTTCCAATGCAGGTGACATGGGTTTGATCCCTGGTCTGGGAACTAAGATCCCACATGCCACGTGGAAGATGGCTCCCCAAAAAAAGATCTGCTGTATAGCACAGGAAGCAATATTCATTATCTTGCAATAACCTAAAATAGAAAAGAATAGGAAAAAAAAAAAGAATATATATGTGTATTTGAATCACTTTGCTATACACCTGCAACTAACACAACATTGCAAATCAAGTGTACTTCACTTTTAAAAATCCTTAAAGTCTCACAGATAGAAAAGCAGGATCTTATTGGCGAGCCTCAGAAAGTATGACGGGGTGGTCAGAGCCAAGTCTGATTGGGGGAATTGAAAAGGCACGATGAGAAGTTTGGCCTGAGATGCAAAGAACTCAAGTGCTAGACAGGACTGGCTAGGAGTACACCCCTAGGTGCTGTGTAATTTGGGAATATGATCAGTTAGATTTTGATCAGAGAAACAAAACCACCCTGCAATGTGTGTGTGTGAGAGAGAGATAGGGACTTGACCTTAAGAAATCATAGAAGGGACTTAACCTGGTGGTCTAGTGGCTAAGATCTTACATCCCAATGCATGGTGCCTGGGTTCGATCCCAGGTCAGGGAACTAAATCCCACATGCCACAGTTAGAGGGTTCTCATGCTACAGCTAAAGATCCCTCATGACACTGTGCTGTGTGCTGGGTCGCTCAGTCGTGTCCAACTCTTTGCAACCCCATGGACTGCAGCCCGCCAGGCTCCTCTTTCCATGGGGATTCTCCAGGCAAGAATACTGGAATGGGTTGCCATGCCGTTCTCCTGGGGATCTTCCCAACCCAGGGGTCGAACCCAGGTCTTCCTCATTGCCGGCGGATTCTTTACCCATGGAGCCACCAGGGACATCCACAACAAAGATCAAAGACCCCCAAAGTGCTGTAACTAAGACCCAGCACAGTGACATAAAGAACTATTTTAAAATAAATCAGGGAAGTTGGCTACATCATCTGTGTAAGACTCTTTTTTCTTTTTTTTTTCTGTATCTGGTGCTGCAGCCTGGGCAGGAGGGGGAGGAGAAGGTGGACCAAAGGAGGGGTGTACAAGGACATGCTCAACCCATCAGTCTCTCACCATCTCCAAGTCTCCAGCAGGGTGCCTTGCAGGCAAAGGGGATGCTTTTGTCAGGGAGCTAAACGGGCACCTGGCTCAGGAGACAGAGAAGCCGTAGCAGCAGGTGCTGGAGGAAATGTCGAGACTGGCTATATCCCCGTCCTACAGGACACCAGTAGATAAGTCACAATACTGTGAGCAGCAGCAATCCCCCTCGCCCTGCTCCAGTCTCCTAAGAGGAGAACAGCCACATTCTACCTTCTAAATCCTGTTTAAAATATATATATATATATATATATATCCGCTGATCCATGCTAACTCAGAACCATGCAAGAAGGGAATTCAAGGAAAAGCAGTTATGGCTTAACTCAGTGGATACGGTCATGGCAGTCAGAGGGCGGTTGGAAAGGAATTTCCAGGCACACAGCATTTCAGGGGGGAATGAGTGCATTAAGAGCAAAGAGCAGAGATGATAAGGGCACTTTGAGCACAGGGAGGCGACCTCCTAATAGACCAAAGAGAGTCAATGCATTTCCTGTGTTAGCTGCCAATTCGTATAGCCTCAAGACAAAGAAAAATTCCTGGTGGAAGGTTGGTTAGAGCGCCTACACTGAGCAGTACCGTGGGCATTTTTGCCTAATATGGGGCCAGGATGCCTGTGGGGGGACTTTTGGCAACAGTTGCAAAGGGGCTCCGTCCTCTCCGGAGACAGTGCTTGCAGCTCTGCCTCTGTAGCCGGGCACAGGGCTCCATGATGATGCGTGCACAGTCGTGCCCAGCTCTTTGCGACCCCATGGGCTGTGGCCCTCCAGGCTCCTCTCTCCATGGGATTCTCCAGGCAAGAACACTGGACTGGGTTGCCATACCTCCTCCAGGGGATCTTCCTGACCCAAGGATCAAACCTGCGTCTCTTATTGGCATTGGCAGGTGGGTTCTTCACCACTAGTGCCACCCGGGAGGCCTTAAGGTGCCACAGATATCGTACAAATTCACCTCAAGGCACTTAATTCTCCTCCGTGTCCTCATCTGCGACACGGCAGTCAAGAGAGCCCGAAGGGGTACAACACACGCAGAAGCACCCAAGCCATCAACCAACGAGGGCTTCTTTCTCCACCCCTCTCCCACTCTCCTGAGGGCGGGGAGGGCAGCATCTCCAGATGATGTAAATAAGGAAAACATTTCAGGAAGATCAGCAGGTCAGAAGGCAGCGAATTAACGGAAAGGAATGAGGCAATTCAGGTTTTGTAAGGCTGAAATTTGTTTGTTCATATAATACCGGTAAAGAGTACACAACTAAGAGTATAAAATCAGGCACAAAAGTATTCACTTAGATTGTAAAGTAAAATAAAGTAAAAATAAAATAAAAAAAAAGAATTAGAAAATAAATCACAAGTTACACATTTTTAAAGCTGCCGAATACCGCTAACGTTGCAAAAATTCAGGAAAATAAAATATCTGTCCGTTAACTGCCTGACATACCCCTTTCATGCTCTTTTGGACTTCCCTCGCAGCTCAGTGATTAAGACTGTGCTCCCACTGCAGGATACCTGGTGGGAGAACTAAGATCCTGCATTTCCCATGGCATGGTCCCAAAATACTCTTTTATCTACACATTTGATTGTGTAATTGTGGCTTCTACCTGCAACAACCCTTTAAAATATGCTCTAGGGAATTTTTTGGTGGTGCAGTGCTTAGGACTCCATTGCAGGGGCCCAGGGTTCAATCCCTAGTCAGGGAACCAAGGTCCTGCAAGGAGGCATGCAGCACGGCCAAAAAATTAATAATAATATTTAAAAGTAAATATATAAAATATGCTGTATAGAAAGAACAAAATGTTAATTCAGTCTTTTCCTCTAGAATGATTTAATCAAAATGTTTCTTCGTATTGACAATTTAGAAAAGTGTCTTTTAACTTCACAATGCTATTGCTGTATCATGTCAAGACAGTTCTGGGAAACACCACAGGCACCCCAACACCATCATGCATGGTCTAGAAATGTGTTAAAGGAGAAGTTGGTGAGGAAAGAGACAGATGTCTGAACGACTGTGGTTAAAAGCTCTTACTTGGCAGATTTCACAATAGCTTATGACCAAGTGTGGGGAGCCCCTCCCATGGCCGTGGACGAGGTTGCGTTGTGGAAAGGAGAGGCTGTGAGGTGTTTGCTTTCAGTGGTTTATCAGCAAACCTGCCTCCAAACGAGAGCCAGAGGGGCACCCACTTACAAAGGTTGCTGCTGCTACTGCTAAGTCACTTCAGTTGTGTCCGACTCTGTGCAACCCCATAAACGGCAGCCCATGAGGCTCCCCTGTCCCTGGGATTCTCCAGGCAAGAACACTGGAGTGGGTTGCCATTTTCTTCTCCGATGCATGAAATTGAAAAGTGAAAGTGAGGTCGCTTAGTCGTGTCCGACTCTTAGTGACCCCACGGACTGCGGCCCACCAGGGATTTTCCAGGCGAGAGTGCTGGAGTGGGGTGCCATTGCCTTCTCCGCTTACAAAGGTTACGCCAGAGCATCATGTCAGAGCTGGGTTTATTGCGTGTGTGTGTGTCTTACAAAGGTTACACGCAATAAACCCAGCTCTGACATGATGCTCTGGCCGGGCAGAGATGGAGCCAAAGGGCAGTGGTTGCTGGACGTCCTTCACAGACAATTCCAGTGCGACTGGCTTCCTGTTCTCTTCAGCTTGAGGATTCTGTGGAAATAGCAGTCATCTCTTCAAGACTTTGCAGTCTCCCAGCCAGGAGAAAGAGGAAGCAGAAATGTCAGCCCCTGAGAGAAACTTTCTTTGGCAAGCTGCCTTGAAGTTGGGGGTGGGGTGTCAGCAGAATGTCCACCCAAGCAGCAAACTGGGTAGGGCTCTTTTTAGTACTCTGCCAGGAACTGTAAGGAAAACATAAACCCTCTACATTTTAGTAGAGAAAAGCTCTGGAAGGAGATTGTCAGGGGGTTTCCATGAACCCTCAAAGACCACAGGCTTCATTGTCGCTGCCCCTGAGCATTCTACATCAAGGAAGACCACCAGCCTTCCCTGGCCTGGGCTGAGACACAAACACATGTGTCCTTTTCTTTAACTTATTTTTCCTGATTATAAAAGAAAAATATGCCCATTGGGGGAAAAGGAAAAAAGCCTAAAAAAAAAAAAAAAAAGAATAAGAAGAAAGTAAAGAAACCTGTTATCATTCCATAACCCCACACCCTATTTCACGCCAGTGTTTTGGCATATTTCCCCCAGCCATTCTCAAAGCGCCAGTTTTGCAAGGNAAAAAAAAAAAAAAAAAAAAAAAGAATAAGAAGAAAGTAAAGAAACCTGTTATCATTCCATAACCCCACACCCTATTTCACGCCAGTGTTTTGGCATATTTCCCCCAGCCATTCTCAAAGCGCCAGTTTTGCAAGGATTCTGCTGTTTTCACTTAACATTTAAACCATGTCTTTGTCTTGGATCTGTTTACAAGAGTGGCCAGTTTCAAGAGTTCTCCGTTTTGCATTTTGAAATAAAATGCAAAAAGTTCTAAAGCAAAGCTTGACATTACCGAACAGTGCGCTGCTAAGCCACCCAGCAGGATGTTCAGCACGAAACGAGGAGACTCGAGATTCCTTTCCTTGGTCCCGCCCGCCCCTACACG
>SJYW01052650.1:624469-636285 GCA_006410735.1 Raphicerus campestris | reverse complement strand
CGCGAACTGGAGCGGCGGGAGGAGCCGCGGGGCCCCGGGCCGCGCTGCCCCTGCACGAGTCTGGACACTCCGTAGCTCCTTCTCTAGGAGAGAAGCCCCCAAAGCTAGCGCGGCTCGACTCCGAATGTCTCCAAATGAGCAGAGGAAAAACCAGATTCAGTGCTCGAGAAAAGGCCACTTCCGCCGGCCAGATTCCTCTTCCCGACCGCCTGAATGTAGCGCTGCCTGGCCTGTCCTCCCTGGCGGGGGGCGGGGTGGGGAGTGCAGCCAGAACCAGGCCCAGGCCTGTTTTCCTCGCAGTTTCGTGCCAGGGAGGCCGGCCACCGGCAGGGACCTCTATCCTGGGGATCATGACTGTACCTCAGTCTTAACTGGGGCCGGGTGTGTCTGATAGCGGGTGTGAAGTCCAGGTGGTCATTCTCCAGGGATCGGATAGACTGGTGGGCGGAGGAGGGGGAGTGGGGCGGCGGCACAGAACCCAGAAATGTTGCCTTGCGGTGGGCAGGGGGTCAGCTGAGCCAGAATTTTAATCATAGCTCTGTTCCCATCTGGACAGTCCCACCTAAGCTCAGCCTCCTGCTTACCTCTGACACTAACTGACCATATCTATGAGCCAGGGACAAAGTACCAAGAGAGAGACACAGAGAGAGACAGAGGCAGAGAGAAATGACAAAGCTGGTTGTATGAGAACATTCTCTCTGTGCATGTCTATGTGTTTGTGTTTGCTGGCTTATTTCTCATGAAGTGACTGATATCATAGTTTGGGTAACACTTTAAAAGTCTCAAGAATGTAGAAGTTTTGTCCTCCTTGGATTCTCAAGCTGTTGTTTGGGTTTGTTTCTTTTTATCAGCATCCTTTGCAAAGCCCTTAAACTCCATAAGTCCTGGATAAGGGAAGCATTGCATCAGGGAGTGTGTGTGTGTGTTGCATCAGGGAGAGTATGTGTGTGTGTGTGTTGCATCAGGGAGAGAGAGTGTGTGTGTGTGTGTGTGTTGCATCAGGGAGAGTGTGTGTGTGTGTGTGTGTGTGTGTGTGTGTGTGTGTGTGTGTACTCCCGCGCTCCCTAATGTCCAACTCTTTCCCACCCTTTAGACTGTAGTGTCTCCTGCATTGCAAGCCGATTCCTTACTGCTAAGCCATCGGGGGAGCACTCAGGGAGTGAGTTCAGTTCAGTTCAGTTCAGTCGCTCAGTCGTGTCTGACTCTGCGACCCCATGGACTGCGGCACACCAGGCCTCTCAGAGTTTACGCAAACTCATGTCCACTGAGTTGGTGATGCCGTCCAACCGTCTCATCCTCTGTCATCCCCTTGTGTGCTCCTCGTTAAATGGCTGTTTCCTCCTGGGAGCTGGACAGATGGGTTTGTATCTTTACTCTGCTCCTCAAGCTTCGAGTCTTGAACAACCTACATTTGCTCCTTCCCTGGGCTTCCTTCAGATGAGATTTGTGCTTAGCCGCTCAGTCGTGTGTGACCCTTTGTGACGCCATGGACTGTAGCCTGCCAGGCTCTTCTGGCCATGGAACCCTCCAGGCAAGAACACTGGAGTGGGTAGCCATTCTCTCCTCCAGAGAATCTTCCCAACCCAGGGACTGAGCCCAGGTCTCGTGTCTCCTGCATTGCAGGCAGATTCTTTACTACTCAGATGAGAAGGGAAAGGGAAAGCTCAGGGAAGCCCNAAATGGCTGTTTCCTCCTGGGAGCTGGACAGATGGGTTTGTATCTTTACTCTGCTCCTCAAGCTTCGAGTCTTGAACAACCTACATTTGCTCCTTCCCTGGGCTTCCTTCAGATGAGATTTGTGCTTAGCCGCTCAGTCGTGTGTGACCCTTTGTGACGCCATGGACTGTAGCCTGCCAGGCTCTTCTGGCCATGGAACCCTCCAGGCAAGAACACTGGAGTGGGTAGCCATTCTCTCCTCCAGAGAATCTTCCCAACCCAGGGACTGAGCCCAGGTCTCGTGTCTCCTGCATTGCAGGCAGATTCTTTACTACTCAGATGAGAAGGGAAAGGGAAAGCTCAGGGAAGCCCTCAGATGAGATTCGGGCGTTGGTAATTGCCCGAGGTGGTCCTCTATACTTGGGCTGCTCCTGATTAGTCTGTGAGTTGTTTGTGATTTGTCTGCTGTGGTCCAAAGGTTGATAGAAGTATTTAGAAACTTTGTAATTTCATATTGCCACAACACCCACAGACAGGTCCATCTTTCTTTCTTTTTAATATTTATTTATTTGGCTGCCCTGGATCTTACAGTTTCAGAATATAAACTCTTAACTGCAGCATGTGAGATCCAGTTCTCTGACCAGGGGTTAGACCCGGGCCCCCTGCACTGGGAGCCCAGAGTCTTAGCCACTGGACCACCAGGGAAGTCCCAGGTCCATCTTGCTAGTGATTGTCTTTTACTGTATTCTGTGAAAGTTTGGGTCTGTGTGATGCACTGTAAATAAGCTAGTCCTTCATCTTTTTGCAAAGCAGCACCATGCTATACTAATCTGTTTTTTGTGACTGTTTGAAATTTTGCATAATAAACAGTTAAAAACTTAACTGAGATATTTTTAAGAGGAACTCTTTGTTAGCCCAAACACAAAGTGAGAATATTAACAACGATTATACAGTAAAAGGATAGTTAAGCAGAAAATTTTCCAGACCTTTCCATAACTTAATTCCATGTCCTTCAGTAGGTATGTAATCGCATTTATGGTCAGAGGGGAGAAAAATACAAGTATTGGAAAGAAAAGTTTTAAAAGGAAATTTGTGATATCTACTCCTTAGAACTGTTATGGGCTTCCCTTGGGGCTCAGGCAGTAAATAATATACCTGCAATATGGGAGACCTGGGTTTAATTCCCTGGGTCGGGAAGATCCCCTGGAGAAAAGAATGGCTACCCCCTCCAGTATTCTTGTCTGGAGAATTCCACAGACTGGGAAGCCTGTCATGCTGCAGTCCATGGGGTTGCAAAGAATCAGTCACAACTTAGCCACTGAACAACAACAGTAAGAGTTGTTATAAGGATGGCATATGCAAAATATCAGACCTGACTCAATTTGTAGCAAATGGTGGTCATTTGCTTTAGATAGCATTAAAGTACAGTAAGTCAACACACTTTCGTAATTTAGTTACCCAAGTGTTGAAGAATGAAGGCTTCTGTTTGTAATTGTTCTAGTTGTTGCTTATTTTCTGGTGGATCTGAATGTACTTAGGCCACAAAATTCTCTTACCGTGACTTGCTGACTTGAACATCCAAAGCTTCTCGGAGCTTAGAGACACTGAGAAAGACAGTAGATCCCCAACCACAGGAAAGACCATAGCAAATTAATGTATATTAAGAATTCCTGTTTGTCCATAACCTCAACAGTGGAAAGTACTACGTAATAGGAATGTTTGGGGGCAAACTCTATAAATGACCGTAGTGGCCACCATTTATTGGGCTACTCTTTTAACGTGGATAGGCTGTTAAGTGTTTTATATACATTATCTCTCCTAATTTTCTCAGCCATTCTTTTGAAGTAGATAATAACCCCATTTTGCTCCCTAGGAAACCAAACTATTCTTCTTAGGAAGAGACAAATGGGATATCCAGTATTTACAGACAAGACCAACTTTCTGGTTATGGGTGAGAATTCAGGGAGTTTTTTTTTACTTCTCCTCATCTGCAGGATATTAATTGGAGATGGGATCACTGATGTTCATCATAATGACCTATCCATGGAAGGATCCTGAAGGGTCTTTTTTCTTTGTTTTTGCCTGGTTTTCATTGGAGGATAATTGCTTCACAATGTCGTGTTGGTTTCTGCCATACAACAACACAAGTCAGTCACCCTTCAGGGGGAGGGGGTTTCAGGAGGGAAGGGGTCTTCGATTGTCAAGATGAAATGATTAATTCTCATGTTAGTAGTACTTTATTATCTGTGTGATATGTGTTAATCAAACTATGCTAGTAAGACCCAGGAGAGCCTGTTCTTAAAAATGTATGAAATCTCAAACACCTGGATCCAGGGTGGACGGAGGTAGCCAGTTGAGGCAGGAAGGTGGAACAGGAGGTGTGATTGTACAGTAATCGTACGGAAGATACATTTGGCATCTCCCTAGGTAGGTTCTCTCTTCTTACCATTAACAGTGAACCGTTGCCCCAAAGACCGTGGAGAAGGAAGCAGAGTGGGGCTTTGTACACCCTCCTTGGGACTGTGAGCTTTGTCTTGTAGGAGCTAGGGTGCCATTAAAGGCCTGGTGTCCCCTTCCCTGGACTGTGCTAGTTTCCTGTTGTTATTGTAACAAATGACCACCAACTTGGTGCCTTAATATAACACAAACTTATTTGTGCCTGATATCTTTGCTGTGAGTTTCTTTGCCATAGATACCCTTGCCACAAGCATTGTCAACCTCAGACGTTTTCACTGCATGACTAATTGGCCATCAGGCAATTTTGCCGTAATAGATAAAATAACTGGCTGACAGCTTGGTTTGACAGTTTGGTTTCAAGTGGTTGAAATGTGAAAGTGTTTCTTAGTGAAGTTGCTGATGGCTTTATCAAGCTGACGGATGATGATGACTTGGTTTTCTTATTATGAAACATACTACCCTGGAAGAGAAAGAGGCCAATGGCCTTAATTAAAGGTGCAGAGTTGAACCAATGCTTCCCATAGAACTAAATATTTATCAACAGACATGTGACAATATGCCAGAACACACGGTCCAAAGCTCAGTTACAAATATGTGTCCCAGTGTTTAGAAGCTGACACCTTGCTTAACAAAAGAAGAAATGTCAGTGAAAAAGAAAAACCATGAGACAATATGCAATATATATATATATGTATATATAATATTATAAACAAAAGACTTTGAAGACCAGTACTTCATAAAGCCCACAAAATAAAATCAGTTGTTTGCACAGTATTGCTATGAATCTACACACATTTTAAATGTACTCAAATATTTTTCATTTTGCAGTAGTCTTTTAAATTTTGTTGTTTATTTTTCATGTTTCATTATGTCCAGTGTTTTGTTTCTCTTTTATTTTTCATTATTTTACTTTTTATAACATTTACTTTTATCAAAATAAGATTTGTGAAATTTACTTTTACAGTTTACAAAAGCTAAATTTCCTTATGGCCCATTAGTTATTCGGTGAAAATGTTGGCAGTGAAAATGCTTGTGGTAAAGAAGCTTACAGTAAAGATGTGTGTTAGTCACTCAGTCGTGTCTGATTCTTTGGGACCCCAAGGACTGTAGCCTGCCAGGCTCCTCTGTCCATGGGATTTTCCAAGCAAGAATACTGGAATGGGTTGTCACTTCCTTGATAGCTAGAACTGAATTCAGCGTCTTACCGTTCTGGAAGTCGTGGTCAGATGCAGACCAGGCTGGGACTAAATCAAGGTGTCCTAGGAGTGTGTTCCTTTCTGAGGATTCTAGGGGGAGAATCATTTCCTTGTGTTTTCCAGCTCCTGGAGAAACAGTGGTGACCTGGGTCCACCCAGATGCTCCAGGATAAGTTGTCTTTAGATCTTCTGTAGGGCCCTAAGTTTCATCTGCAACTCTGATCCCCGTGTACCTAATATGTTCCTAAGACATAGACGTCTTGGGGGGAGGGCACTGTTCTGCCTCATGCGGGGTCAGACCATTGACCACAGCGGTCAGCACGGGCTGAGCCCTCTGTTGGTGGTCACTGGAGGCTCGGTCTGGGTAACAGCTTGTAGCTCACCACCTGCAGCCATCCATCAGGACACCCTGAAACTGTTGTTGTTTAGTCGCTAAGTCACGTCTGACTCTCTGCAACCCCATAGACTTGTAGCCCACTAGGTTTCTCTGTCCATGGGATTTTTCTAGGCAAGCATACTGGAGTGGGTTGCTAGTTCCTTCTCCAGGGGATCTTCCTGACCCAGGGATGGAACCCGGGTCTCCCACATTGCAGGCAGATTCTTTACTGTCTGAGCCACCAGGCACTTATTAAAAATCACACTTAGGCAGCAGTGTATGGTTTGGTGTCTGGTTTGCCTTTCATTCATGGTCCTGCATTTGCTCCTCACTCACTCCATCTCTAGGAAAGATGGTATCATTTCACTTCTCATGTGGAAGCTGATGCTCAGGTGTGTTGTGGCATGATTCCATAGCTCTTGGTGGCAGGATCAGGATTCCAGCTAAAGCCTTTTGTCCACANATATATATATATATGTATATATAATATTATAAACAAAAGACTTTGAAGACCAGTACTTCATAAAGCCCACAAAATAAAATCAGTTGTTTGCACAGTATTGCTATGAATCTACACACATTTTAAATGTACTCAAATATTTTTCATTTTGCAGTAGTCTTTAAAATTTTGTTGTTTATTTTTCATGTTTCATTATGTCCAATGTTTTGTTTCTCTTTTATTTTTTATTATTTTACTTTTTATAACATTTACTTTTATCAAAATAAGATTTGTGAAATTTACTTTTACAGTTTACAAAAGCTAAATTTCCTTATGGCCCATTAGTTATTCGGTGAAAATGTTGGCAGTGAAAATGCTTGTGGTAAAGAAGCTTACAGTAAAGATGTGTGTTAGTCACTCAGTCGTGTCTGATTCTTTGGGACCCCAAGGACTGTAGCCTGCCAGGCTCCTCTGTCCATGGGATTTTCCAAGCAAGAATACTGGAATGGGTTGTCACTTCCTTGATAGCTAGAACTGAATTCAGCGTCTTACCGTTCTGGAAGTCGTGGTCAGATGCAGACCAGGCTGGGACTAAATCAAGGTGTCCTAGGAGTGTGTTCCTTTCTGAGGATTCTAGGGGGAGAATCATTTCCTTGTGTTTTCCAGCTCCTGGAGAAACAGTGGTGACCTGGGTCCACCCAGATGCTCCAGGATAAGTTGTCTTTAGATCTTCTGTAGGGCCCTAAGTTTCATCTGCAACTCTGATCCCCGTGTACCTAATATGTTCCTAAGACATAGACGTCTTGGGGGGAGGGCACTGTTCTGCCTCATGCGGGGTCAGACCATTGACCACAGCGGTCAGCACGGGCTGAGCCCTCTGTTGGTGGTCACTGGAGGCTCGGTCTGGGTAACAGCTTGTAGCTCACCACCTGCAGCCATCCATCAGGACACCCTGAAACTGTTGTTGTTTAGTCGCTAAGTCACGTCTGACTCTCTGCAACCCCATAGACTTGTAGCCCACTAGGTTTCTCTGTCCATGGGATTTTTCTAGGCAAGCATACTGGAGTGGGTTGCTAGTTCCTTCTCCAGGGGATCTTCCTGACCCAGGGATGGAACCCGGGTCTCCCACATTGCAGGCAGATTCTTTACTGTCTGAGCCACCAGGCACTTATTAAAAATCACACTTAGGCAGCAGTGTATGGTTTGGTGTCTGGTTTGCCTTTCATTCATGGTCCTGCATTTGCTCCTCACTCACTCCATCTCTAGGAAAGATGGTATCATTTCACTTCTCATGTGGAAGCTGATGCTCAGGTGTGTTGTGGCATGATTCCATAGCTCTTGGTGGCAGGATCAGGATTCCAGCTAAAGCCTTTTGTCCACAAATTCTCTTTTCTTCCTACAAAGCCTTTGTTAACACTATTGACTGCAGGTGATATGACCCTAAATATATGGACCCTTTACAGCCATCCAGATAAGTCCAGAGTTAGTCAATCTTTAAGGAAATCAACCCCGATTATTCACTGGAAGGACTGATGCTGAAGCTGAAGCCTCAGTACTTTGGCTACCTGTGAAGAACCAACTCATCGGAAAAGATGAGAGGGAAAGGATTGAGGGCAGGAGGAGAAGGGGGTGACAGAGGATGAGACGGTTGGATGGCATCACCGACTCAATGGATATGAGTTTGAGCAAAGTCCAGGAGATAGTGAAGGGCAGAGGAGCCTGGTGGGCTACAGTCAGTGGGGTCACAAAGAGTCAGATACTTAGTGAGCGAACAATGGCAAGCAGAATTGTACCCACTTCCTGCCCCAGCCTCTCCGAGACCAGAGAAAAGGCAGGATTTACACATAAAGCAAGAAAGAGAGCTTGAGCTTAGCCTGGATTTCTCCTGGACAAATGCAGAAACTGGCCACTTAATCCCTGAAGGAGAGACAGCAGGTTACTGGGTTGCAGCCCCGTCGTTCCCCAGGAGCCTGCTCCTCTAGCTCCGGGGGATGGGACAGCCCCCAAGCAACACCCAGCCTCCATGGAGTTCCCACTCTAGCATCTGAGGAAGAGGAGAAAGTCACTTCATGCTCAGCAGCACACGTGAAATTAACCTGCTCACTCCTCCTAAGAACCCTTTGAAGTCTGCACAGTGATCATTGCTGTTTTGCAGATGAGATGACCGAGGCACAGAGAGGTGAAACAAGGTTCTGCCAAGAGCAGGAGGTTTTGCACCCGAAGGTCCTGCAAAGAGCATGGGGCTTTGAACACAGGCAGTCAAATTCTGGTCCTTCTCACCAACCCCCGGGTGTAAACACAAGACCCAGCTGGTGGGAAACCCAGGAGAAAAGGAAAGGGGGATCGGGAGGCAGGAAAGTGCTTTGATAGGGTGATGCTTGAGCAGAGTACTGAAGGGAGTGGGGGAGAAGCGTGGCACAGGGAGAAAGAAGGCTCCGGAGAAGGGCAGGGCGAGGTGTGAGGACCCCCCTCCTGCCCCCACCGGTTATCCATGAGGGCCCCCCTCCTGCCCCCACCAGCGATCCCCTGGAGCGAGGAGGCAGGCAGGGGAGGCTGGGCAGGAACAGGCCTCCCAACTGAGATGATGTGTGTGGGGCGGGGTTGAGGCCACTGGTGTGAGTGAGTGGGCAGCCTCTGGTGCTTCACCATGAAACCCACAGCCCTGAGACTCAGTTTCTTCTCTGAAAGCGGTGAAACAGGGGACGCCAACAAACTCAAATATGAGAGCCAGCCTGTACCCCTGGCCACACCTCCATGAAGTGAAAAGTGCGGAAAGCAGAAGGCTCTGATGGAGACTCCCAACGTTTACTGAGAAGGCTGTCCTCCAGTCTGCCTGCCTGGCGGGCTGGAAGACATCAGTGGTCCCTAGTGCTCCCCTTCTTAGCTGACTCTCTAGATGAGGATGGGGAGGGGTTGGAGAGAGAGAGGACACCTCCTAACTCCTCCCCAGGGAGGGGGAGGCAGGCAGAATAATGGTCCCTAAAGAGATCCACAGCCTGATCTCTGGAGCCTGTGACCACGTTGCCTTATGTGGCAAAAGGGACTTGGCGGATGTGATTAAATGAGGGGTCCTGAGCTGGGGAGATTTTCTGGATTATTGGGCTCAGTGGGCCCAGTGCAATCACACGGATCCTTGGAAGCTGGAAGAGGAAGTTGGAACCGAAGAGTCGGCAGCGCAAGATCAGGCTCAGCCCAGCGCTGCTGGAGCAAGAGGCCAGGAGCCAAAGAATGTGAGCAGCTTCTCAGCAAGGAAAAAGGCAGGAACTGTTTCTCCCTTGGCTTCCAGAAGGAAGGGGGTCTGCCGACACCTTGACCTTGGTCCATGAGACCTGTTGTCTGACCTGTAGGAACAATAAGAGCATAAATCCGGGTTAAGACACTACATTGGCCTTCCCTGCTGGTCCCGTGGTTGAGATTCTGCCTCCCTGTGCAGGGGACATGGGTTCAGTCCCCGCTCTAGGAAGGTCCCATGTGCCGTGGAACACCTAACCCACATGCTGCAACTACTGAGCCCTGGCACCCTAGAGCCTGTGCCCTGCAACAAAAGAAGACACCACAGTGAGAAGCCCGTGCACCACAGCTAGAGAGTATCCCCTCTTGCCACAACTGGAGAAAAGCCCGTGCAGAGCAAGAAAGACCCAGCACAGCCGAAAGTAAATAAACAGATAAATAAACAGATAAAGTCTAAGGCACTATGTTTGTGGTCATTTATTTCAGCATCAGTAGGAAACTAACAGGGCAATGGGGGCTTCCCTAGTAGCTCAGCTGGTAAAGAATCCACCTGCAATGCAGGAGACCCTGGTCGATTCCTAGGTCAGGAAGATTCCCTGGAGAAGGGATAGACTATCCACTCCAGTATTCTTGGGCTTGCCTGGTGACTCAGCTGGTAAAGAATCCGCCTGCAATGCAGGAGACCCAGGTTCGATCCCTGGATTAGGAAGATCCCCTGGAGAGGGGAAAGGCTACCCACTCCAGGATTCTGGCCTGGAGAATTCCATGGACTGCATAGTCCATGGGGTCACGGAGTCGGACATGACTGAGCAACTTTCACTTCACTTCAACATAGACAGGAGAGAAGGTCTCTGAGATGCTTTGAGGGGTGCCCAGCCCTAACCAAGCCCTCACCCCTGAGACACTGCACAGTGCCTCCTAGAAGCAAGACTTAATTTCCTGAGCTCACTTTGAGATCCACTGGGCCATAGCAGCCCCAGTGAGCAGGGTGGGCCAGACTGGAAGAGCAGCCTCCTGCCACGCTGTGCCTTTGGGCCGGCTTCCATCAGGCCTGGCACGAGTTGGCCGGAATGTCAAGGTAGCTGGTTGAATTAAGATCAGGAAGGAAGGTCAGCCCCAGGCCTTAGGTGTGAAAGTGATGAGCATTCTGTAAGTAAACAGGTGGCCACAGATTCCAGGCCACAAGTTCTTTCAGCAGGAGCATGGTGGGCCAGCCTCTCAGCTGGTCTGGGCATCCTTCTTTGAGACTGGATGCATTTACTGAAAATGTGTGGTTTGAAATTCCTGCTTGGAACTCTGGAACAGCCTGTTTTTCACACTTTCCAGCTCTGGGTGTTTCTCATTAATCTTTTAGTCTCAGAGAAAGTCTTACCATCACCATATGTTTCCTTACGAGAGAAAAGTCTTCCACCCTGGTGGCCTCTAGCCCCGTCCTGTAAATCATGGGTCATCCCAAGGAGGGAGGATTCTAACGTTGGCGGTGATTCCCTGCAGAATGTGTTCTGTCATTTGTGGTTCTCAAACCACAAATGTGCATGCGAGTTAGCTGGGAAGCTTGTTGAAAATACAGAGTTCCTGGTCTGGGGTGGGCCATGGGAATCTGTATTTTAGCCTCAATGATTATGATGTTGGGGGAGTCTTTGAGAAACACATGAAGCCCAGAAGACAAGTCCTCACCCTCCCAGGTGTCTTTGGGATTTGCACGTCTGGTTTGGGTGTGTGTGTGTGTGTGTGTGTGTATACACATTTGTGGAGATTTCCCAAATATTCCTTATATCAAAGTCAGGTTCTCATGCTTGTCCAGTAGCCATCAAGTTAATCTTCTCCAGAACCTTCTCCAGTGTACTATGGTTTATTCCTTATTCCTGAAGAAGAAACCAAGGTCCAAGCTCTTATGTTACCCCCCACTTACTACAGGCAGTCTAACTGCTGTGCTGCTAAGCTGCTAAGTCGCTTCAGTTGTGTCCGACTCTGGGCGACCCCAGAGACGGCAGCCCACCAGGCTCCCCCGTCCCTGGGATTCTCCAGGCAAGAACACTGGAGTGGGTTGCCATTTCCGTCTCCAATGCATGAAAGTGAAAAGTGAAAGTGAAGTCGCTCAGTCGTGTCTGACTCTTGGCAACCCCATGGACTGCAGCCCACCAGGCTCCTCCATCCATGGGATTTTCCAGGCAAGAGTACTGGAGTGGGGTGCCATCTCCTTCTCTCTCTTCTTCACTGCTGTGACCTGGGTTCAATTCCCTGTCAGGGAAGCCATTCTCTTTCCTCTCCCCCTCCCACCCACCAATTCCCCTGCAGGACCATACCAGCCTCTACTTCCCTGTAGCTCAGATGGTAAAGAATCTGCCTGCAGTGCTGGAGATCCAGGTTCGATCCCTGGGTTGGGAAGATCCCCTGGAGAAGGGAATGGCAACCCACTCCAGTATTCATGCCTGGAGAATCCCATGGACAGAGGAGCCTG
>SJYW01052650.1:574003-623538 GCA_006410735.1 Raphicerus campestris | reverse complement strand
ATATATATATATATGTATATATAATATTATAAACAAAAGACTTTGAAGACCAGTACTTCATAAAGCCCACAAAATAAAATCAGTTGTTTGCACAGTATTGCTATGAATCTACACACATTTTAAATGTACTCAAATATTTTTCATTTTGCAGTAGTCTTTAAAATTTTGTTGTTTATTTTTCATGTTTCATTATGTCCAATGTTTTGTTTCTCTTTTATTTTTTATTATTTTACTTTTTATAACATTTACTTTTATCAAAATAAGATTTGTGAAATTTACTTTTACAGTTTACAAAAGCTAAATTTCCTTATGGCCCATTAGTTATTCGGTGAAAATGTTGGCAGTGAAAATGCTTGTGGTAAAGAAGCTTACAGTAAAGATGTGTGTTAGTCACTCAGTCGTGTCTGATTCTTTGGGACCCCAAGGACTGTAGCCTGCCAGGCTCCTCTGTCCATGGGATTTTCCAAGCAAGAATACTGGAATGGGTTGTCACTTCCTTGATAGCTAGAACTGAATTCAGCGTCTTACCGTTCTGGAAGTCGTGGTCAGATGCAGACCAGGCTGGGACTAAATCAAGGTGTCCTAGGAGTGTGTTCCTTTCTGAGGATTCTAGGGGGAGAATCATTTCCTTGTGTTTTCCAGCTCCTGGAGAAACAGTGGTGACCTGGGTCCACCCAGATGCTCCAGGATAAGTTGTCTTTAGATCTTCTGTAGGGCCCTAAGTTTCATCTGCAACTCTGATCCCCGTGTACCTAATATGTTCCTAAGACATAGACGTCTTGGGGGGAGGGCACTGTTCTGCCTCATGCGGGGTCAGACCATTGACCACAGCGGTCAGCACGGGCTGAGCCCTCTGTTGGTGGTCACTGGAGGCTCGGTCTGGGTAACAGCTTGTAGCTCACCACCTGCAGCCATCCATCAGGACACCCTGAAACTGTTGTTGTTTAGTCGCTAAGTCACGTCTGACTCTCTGCAACCCCATAGACTTGTAGCCCACTAGGTTTCTCTGTCCATGGGATTTTTCTAGGCAAGCATACTGGAGTGGGTTGCTAGTTCCTTCTCCAGGGGATCTTCCTGACCCAGGGATGGAACCCGGGTCTCCCACATTGCAGGTAGATTCTTTACTGTCTGAGCCACCAGGCACTTATTAAAAATCACACTTAGGCAGCAGTGTATGGTTTGGTGTCTGGTTTGCCTTTCATTCATGGTCCTGCATTTGCTCCTCACTCACTCCATCTCTAGGAAAGATGGTATCATTTCACTTCTCATGTGGAAGCTGATGCTCAGGTGTGTTGTGGCATGATTCCATGGCTCTGGGTGGCAGGATCAGGATTCCAGCTAAAGCCTTTTGTCCACAAATTCTCTTTTCTTCCTACAAAGCCTTTGTTAACACTATTGACTGCAGGTGATATGACCCTAAATATATGGACCCTTTACAGCCATCCAGATAAGTCCAGAGTTAGTCAATCTTTAAGGAAATCAACCCCGATTATTCACTGGAAGGACTGATGCTGAAGCTGAAGCCTCAGTACTTTGGCTACCTGTGAAGAACCAACTCATCGGAAAAGATGAGAGGGAAAGGATTGAGGGCAGGAGGAGAAGGGGGTGACAGAGGATGAGACGGTTGGATGGCATCACCGACTCAATGGATATGAGTTTGAGCAAAGTCCAGGAGATAGTGAAGGGCAGAGGAGCCTGGTGGGCTACAGTCAGTGGGGTCACAAAGAGTCAGATACTTAGTGAGCGAACAATGGCAAGCAGAATTGTACCCACTTCCTGCCCCAGCCTCTCCGAGACCAGAGAAAAGGCAGGATTTACACATAAAGCAAGAAAGAGAGCTTGAGCTTAGCCTGGATTTCTCCTGGACAAATGCAGAAACTGGCCACTTAATCCCTGAAGGAGAGACAGCAGGTTACTGGGTTGCAGCCCCGTCGTTCCCCAGGAGCCTGCTCCTCTAGCTCCGGGGGATGGGACAGCCCCCAAGCAACACCCAGCCTCCATGGAGTTCCCACTCTAGCATCTGAGGAAGAGGAGAAAGTCACTTCATGCTCAGCAGCACACGTGAAATTAACCTGCTCACTCCTCCTAAGAACCCTTTGAAGTCTGCACAGTGATCATTGCTGTTTTGCAGATGAGATGACCGAGGCACAGAGAGGTGAAACAAGGTTCTGCCAAGAGCAGGAGGTTTTGCACCCGAAGGTCCTGCAAAGAGCATGGGGCTTTGAACACAGGCAGTCAAATTCTGGTCCTTCTCACCAACCCCCGGGTGTAAACACAAGACCCAGCTGGTGGGAAACCCAGGAGAAAAGGAAAGGGGGATCGGGAGGCAGGAAAGTGCTTTGATAGGGTGATGCTTGAGCAGAGTACTGAAGGGAGTGGGGGAGAAGCGTGGCACAGGGAGAAAGAAGGCTCCGGAGAAGGGCAGGGCGAGGTGTGAGGACCCCCCTCCTGCCCCCACCGGTTATCCATGAGGGCCCCCCTCCTGCCCCCACCAGCGATCCCCTGGAGCGAGGAGGCAGGCAGGGGAGGCTGGGCAGGAACAGGCCTCCCAACTGAGATGATGTGTGTGGGGCGGGGTTGAGGCCACTGGTGTGAGTGAGTGGGCAGCCTCTGGTGCTTCACCATGAAACCCACAGCCCTGAGACTCAGTTTCTTCTCTGAAAGCGGTGAAACAGGGGACGCCAACAAACTCAAATATGAGAGCCAGCCTGTACCCCTGGCCACACCTCCATGAAGTGAAAAGTGCGGAAAGCAGAAGGCTCTGATGGAGACTCCCAACGTTTACTGAGAAGGCTGTCCTCCAGTCTGCCTGCCTGGCGGGCTGGAAGACATCAGTGGTCCCTAGTGCTCCCCTTCTTAGCTGACTCTCTAGATGAGGATGGGGAGGGGTTGGAGAGAGAGAGGACACCTCCTAACTCCTCCCCAGGGAGGGGGAGGCAGGCAGAATAATGGTCCCTAAAGAGATCCACAGCCTGATCTCTGGAGCCTGTGACCACGTTGCCTTATGTGGCAAAAGGGACTTGGCGGATGTGATTAAATGAGGGGTCCTGAGCTGGGGAGATTTTCTGGATTATTGGGCTCAGTGGGCCCAGTGCAATCACACGGATCCTTGGAAGCTGGAAGAGGAAGTTGGAACCGAAGAGTCGGCAGCGCAAGATCAGGCTCAGCCCAGCGCTGCTGGAGCAAGAGGCCAGGAGCCAAAGAATGTGAGCAGCTTCTCAGCAAGGAAAAAGGCAGGAACTGTTTCTCCCTTGGCTTCCAGAAGGAAGGGGGTCTGCCGACACCTTGACCTTGGTCCATGAGACCTGTTGTCTGACCTGTAGGAACAATAAGAGCATAAATCCGGGTTAAGACACTACATTGGCCTTCCCTGCTGGTCCCGTGGTTGAGATTCTGCCTCCCTGTGCAGGGGACATGGGTTCAGTCCCCGCTCTAGGAAGGTCCCATGTGCCGTGGAACACCTAACCCACATGCTGCAACTACTGAGCCCTGGCACCCTAGAGCCTGTGCCCTGCAACAAAAGAAGACACCACAGTGAGAAGCCCGTGCACCACAGCTAGAGAGTATCCCCTCTTGCCACAACTGGAGAAAAGCCCGTGCAGAGCAAGAAAGACCCAGCACAGCCGAAAGTAAATAAACAGATAAATAAACAGATAAAGTCTAAGGCACTATGTTTGTGGTCATTTATTTCAGCATCAGTAGGAAACTAACAGGGCAATGGGGGCTTCCCTAGTAGCTCAGCTGGTAAAGAATCCACCTGCAATGCAGGAGACCCTGGTCGATTCCTAGGTCAGGAAGATTCCCTGGAGAAGGGATAGACTATCCACTCCAGTATTCTTGGGCTTGCCTGGTGACTCAGCTGGTAAAGAATCCGCCTGCAATGCAGGAGACCCAGGTTCGATCCCTGGATTAGGAAGATCCCCTGGAGAGGGGAAAGGCTACCCACTCCAGGATTCTGGCCTGGAGAATTCCATGGACTGCATAGTCCATGGGGTCACGGAGTCGGACATGACTGAGCAACTTTCACTTCACTTCAACATAGACAGGAGAGAAGGTCTCTGAGATGCTTTGAGGGGTGCCCAGCCCTAACCAAGCCCTCACCCCTGAGACACTGCACAGTGCCTCCTAGAAGCAAGACTTAATTTCCTGAGCTCACTTTGAGATCCACTGGGCCATAGCAGCCCCAGTGAGCAGGGTGGGCCAGACTGGAAGAGCAGCCTCCTGCCACGCTGTGCCTTTGGGCCGGCTTCCATCAGGCCTGGCACGAGTTGGCCGGAATGTCAAGGTAGCTGGTTGAATTAAGATCAGGAAGGAAGGTCAGCCCCAGGCCTTAGGTGTGAAAGTGATGAGCATTCTGTAAGTAAACAGGTGGCCACAGATTCCAGGCCACAAGTTCTTTCAGCAGGAGCATGGTGGGCCAGCCTCTCAGCTGGTCTGGGCATCCTTCTTTGAGACTGGATGCATTTACTGAAAATGTGTGGTTTGAAATTCCTGCTTGGAACTCTGGAACAGCCTGTTTTTCACACTTTCCAGCTCTGGGTGTTTCTCATTAATCTTTTAGTCTCAGAGAAAGTCTTACCATCACCATATGTTTCCTTACGAGAGAAAAGTCTTCCACCCTGGTGGCCTCTAGCCCCGTCCTGTAAATCATGGGTCATCCCAAGGAGGGAGGATTCTAACGTTGGCGGTGATTCCCTGCAGAATGTGTTCTGTCATTTGTGGTTCTCAAACCACAAATGTGCATGCGAGTTAGCTGGGAAGCTTGTTGAAAATACAGAGTTCCTGGTCTGGGGTGGGCCATGGGAATCTGTATTTTAGCCTCAATGATTATGATGTTGGGGGAGTCTTTGAGAAACACATGAAGCCCAGAAGACAAGTCCTCACCCTCCCAGGTGTCTTTGGGATTTGCACGTCTGGTTTGGGTGTGTGTGTGTGTGTGTGTGTGTATACACATTTGTGGAGATTTCCCAAATATTCCTTATATCAAAGTCAGGTTCTCATGCTTGTCCAGTAGCCATCAAGTTAATCTTCTCCAGAACCTTCTCCAGTGTACTATGGTTTATTCCTTATTCCTGAAGAAGAAACCAAGGTCCAAGCTCTTATGTTACCCCCCACTTACTACAGGCAGTCTAACTGCTGTGCTGCTAANATGCTTGTCCAGTAGCCATCAAGTTAATCTTCTCCAGAACCTTCTCCAGTGTACTATGGTTTATTCCTTATTCCTGAAGAAGAAACCAAGGTCCAAGCTCTTATGTTACCCCCCACTTACTACAGGCAGTCTAACTGCTGTGCTGCTAAGCTGCTAAGTCGCTTCAGTTGTGTCCGACTCTGGGCGACCCCAGAGACGGCAGCCCACCAGGCTCCCCCGTCCCTGGGATTCTCCAGGCAAGAACACTGGAGTGGGTTGCCATTTCCGTCTCCAATGCATGAAAGTGAAAAGTGAAAGTGAAGTCGCTCAGTCGTGTCTGACTCTTGGCAACCCCATGGACTGCAGCCCACCAGGCTCCTCCATCCATGGGATTTTCCAGGCAAGAGTACTGGAGTGGGGTGCCATCTCCTTCTCTCTCTTCTTCACTGCTGTGACCTGGGTTCAATTCCCTGTCAGGGAAGCCATTCTCTTTCCTCTCCCCCTCCCACCCACCAATTCCCCTGCAGGACCATACCAGCCTCTACTTCCCTGTAGCTCAGATGGTAAAGAATCTGCCTGCAGTGCTGGAGATCCAGGTTCGATCCCTGGGTTGGGAAGATCCCCTGGAGAAGGGAATGGCAACCCACTCCAGTATTCATGCCTGGAGAATCCCATGGACAGAGGAGCCTGGCGGGCTGCAGTCCCCAGGGTCACAAAGAGCCAGACACGACTGAGCGACTAACACTGCTACTCCTAAAGGTAGACAGGCGTCCTCATTCAACCTCAGCCAGGACCTGCTCGTATGGACTGGAACCTGCAGGTGGGAAGGTAACCCCAAGCCCCTTTCCCCACAGACTGTCAACTGTGCCGTCTTTTGTTGTTCAGTTGCTCAGTCATGTCCGACTCTTTGCAGCCCCGTGGCCTGCAGCACATCAGGCTTCCCTGTCCTTCACTGTCTCCCAGAGTTCGCTCAAACTCACGTCCATCAAGTTGGTGATGCCATCCAACCATCTCATCTTCTGTTATTCCCCTCTCCTCCTGCCTTCAATCTTTCCTAGTATCAGGTTCTTTTCAAATGAGTCAGCTCTTCACATCAGGTGGCCAAAGTATTGGAGCTTCAGCTTCAACATCAGTCCTTCCAGTGAATATTCAGGGGTGATTTCCTTTAGGATGGACTGGTTGGATCTTCTTACAACCCAAGGGACTCTCAAGAGTCTTCTCCAACACCACAGTTCAAAAGCATCAATTATGGGATTAACAAATAGTTAAACCAAGATAAGAGAGTTGAGGGAACCCTTCATGCAATCTCCGGGGAAGAGAGCCAAGGGAACCCCCGTGTGCCATTTCTGGGGTGAAGGGCTGTCTTTAGTCAAAGGCTAAAGGGGCAGGGGATGTGCAGGGAGGATGGGTAATATCAAAACCCCAGCCATATGAATTTTGTAATCGACTTTTCTCCTCTTGACCCTCCCTGTCTCTCCCTCGTCTCCCCACTTCTCTTATTCTCTGTCCCTTTCAAGACTCTGTGGCCCAGCTGCCTGCTCCTGGAAACCTGAAGGTTCACCTGTACAATGCCCAGCAGGCGTTGAGCTGGGAGCCGGTGTCCCTGGACAGCGACCCGAGGCCGGTGGTCTACCAGGTGCAGTACAAATAGTAAGCAGTGTTTCTGTTGGCCTTCTTCCTGGGAGCTGGGAGTGGGACTGTTACGGAACCTGAGGCCAGCTGCCTGTTCTTGCTCCTTGGCAGGACCGTAAGCAAAGTCATCGCAAGCAGATAGTCCTCTTGGACTTTTTATTCTTTGGCCACACCCTGTGCAGCGTGTGAGAACTTAGTTCCCTGCCCAGGGATCAAACCTATACCTTCTGCATTGGAAGCCCAGAATCTTAACCACTGGACCTCCAGGGAAGACCCTCTCTTGTACTTCTTAAATTTCCAAGGATGGAGATTTCACAACTTCCCCTCCAACCCCTTCGCTCATCTGAAGGCTGAAAGGACATTGACCCTCAGGGAGCTCAGCTGTCTCACCACAGGGCAGCTTAGTTGTGCGAAAGTTGATTCATCAGTTTAAGGTGGAGATTGTATGAAAGGGCTTCCTGTCTGGAAAGGGCCGGAGGTATCTTTTGGTCTTCATCATCTTCAGGTTTCAAAATCTGGTTTATTTAGCCTTCTGGCCCAAATTTGACCTAATAAGAAAGCTATTCAATTAATGAACAATTAAGTCTCAGTTTCTAAGCTGGTGATCCATTTTGCATTTTATTCTGGCCCCTCATTCTGTGTCTCACCTCCTGTTCAAGCCGTCCTACAGTTGGCCATCACTTGATTTACAGTGTAGACACACAGAGGAAGGAGAAAGGCAAAATCCAAGTCATTGTTTACCTTGGTAGATGCATTAAGTGAAGACCAAGTTAAAATTATTGTGAGACTTCCCTTGTGGTCCAGTGTTTAGGATTCCATGCTTCTTATACTTGGGGCAGAGATTTGATCACTGGTCAGGGAACCAAAATCCCACATGCCCTGAGGTGCAGCCAAAACAAACAAACAAACATTATTGGCTAAGTCATTTTTAGATTACTAAATAAACAAAAGTTTTAAGAGTGGGAATGCCTAGTGCAGGTGAGAATGTGGCTGGTGGACACACGCTGAATCAGAATGAGTTGTGAGCACAGTCCTCTTGAAAAGTCAGTTCTGCTCTTCATTTAGAATCGTGGGAACATCCACACTACTTTTTTATTCTAGGCAGACAATACAACCTCCTCTATCAAAAAAAAGAAACCAAACAAACTTATATTCATGAAGATATACGTTCAGGTGTCTATTCATGTCCATGTCCATTGGCTAGAAGTTGATGAATTGTGTAACTTGTGAATGAGCCCTTAGGATACCACTGAAAAGGGTAATTATGTGTCATATGACAGCAGGTGCAACTGTATCCAATTAGGAATGAATCTATGGTCAGGACAGGTAGGGAATGTGGAAAAATTACAAGTGGTTAATTTGTTAGAGGAGGAGGTTTCTAGATGACTTCTTTTTTAATCTTTAACTGTTCAGTGTAACAATATTTGCTTAAAAAAATGATGGCCTTCCCAGGTGTCACTAGTGGTAAACAATCTGCCTATCAGAACAGGGAATGCAAGACACCCTGGGTTGGGAAGATCCCCGGGGTAGGAAGTGGCACCCAGCTCCAATATTCTTGCCTGGAAAATTCCATGGCCAGAGGAGCCTGGCAGGCTACTTGTCCATGGGACCACAAAGGATCAGACATGACTGAACACATTATAAAAATGAATTCTGAACTGAGATTTGAGGCCTATCTCTGGATTGCATTTACCTATTTCTGTTTTTTTAGAGATTTTTAAGGTGGTTTTAGTATTCTAAAAACTTTATTAAATTTGCTATAATATTGCTTCTGTTTTAAGTTTTTGGTTTTTGGCCTCAAGGCATTGGGGATCTTAGCTCCCAGACTGGGGATCAAACCCACCTCTTCTGCATTGGAAGGCAAAGTCCCAACCACTGGACCACCAGGGAAATCCCTATCTACTTCTTAAATGCTTGTAAATTTTAAACATGATCATCTGTAATAAACAGACCCATCTGTGAGGACCAGCTACATCATTTTGTGCCCAGTACCAGCTGAAAACGTAGGGCTCCTGGTTCAAAAACTTTGGGGAATTCAAACAACAGCTCTGCAACAGCAGAGCTTCAGGTCAGGAGCCCTCTTAGGAGTACCGCTGTGTGCCGCTGCACAGGCCACCTGCCTGAAGCTGGCCCCACTCAACCTTCAGTGAACATAGTCTGCTAGAGCGCTGCCCGAAGGGTGCAGAAAGAGGAAGTCGCAACTGATCGCCCGACTAGTGCTCCTCAGCCTTGACTGGGGAAGTGCGTTTATGAGTTGACAGAGTGCCTCTAGACACTAGAAGGATTTGCCAAAGCCTTTGACAGTTTCTCACCACAGACTAACCTGTTTCACTCTGTTTTCTATTGGGAAAGCATTTTGTCAGATATTTTTTCAGGTTAGAGGTTGGTTTTGGAAAAGGAAACAGAGTTGAATGTGAATGTCCCTGTTTAGGGCTCTAGTGATAAAGAACCCGCTCACCAATGCAGGAAACATAAGAGATCTGGCTTTGATCCCTGGGTTAGGAAGATCCCCTAGAGGAGGAAATGGTAACCCACTCCAGTATTCTTTTCTGGAGAATCCCACGGACAGAGGAGCCTGGTGGGCTGTCATCCATGGTGTCACAGAGTTGGACATGACTAAGCGATTTAACATGCACACACATTCACACATCCTCCTTGTTTGGAAAAGCTGAGGGGTCATGAAAACTCAAACAGAGGCTAATTTTTATGTTTTCTTTTCAAATTACAGACTTGATTATGGCAAAGAACCTTTGATTTTTTTTTTTTTTTTTTTTTGCTGGTCTGTTTTTAGATACTTTCACACGTTTAGGACTTTTAGTTACATGAAGTAATGTAATTCTGAGGCTCATGGAACTTTAAACTTTCCATTCTGTCTCTCTCCAGGAAACAGCGCTGTAACTTTAAATGAACGTGCCTTCATTTTTTGACAGTCATGCCAGCAAAGCCAAAATTACATAGAATACATTGTGGGAAGATTTTAAGTTTAAATCCAAGGTGGCAGATCCTCTGGCCTAGAGTCGTGTTTGGCCCACAATGGTTTTTTGTTGTTGTTGCTGTTGTTGTTTCCCTAACTAGTGTTAACACTTACACATCTGGAGATTTCACTTTTAAAAAAAGAACCGAATTTCTGTTTTTTCTTGAAAATAAAAGCAGGCAGAGAGCCGGGCCTTTCTAGGTCACACCCCACCTGGCCTCTTGCCACGCCAGGGCCTGCCCACCCCAGTCTTCCCAACCTGTTTTTTTCTTAACTTCACTTTTTTCTAATATTTATAATAGCAAAGCACCTTCTTTATAGAAAATCTGGAAAACCCAGGAAAGTAAAAAGTACAAAATTAAAGCAACCTGGGGTCTAAGACAAATCACTATTCTCATTTTAGTGTATTTCTCTCTAGACATTTTTTCTAAATACGTGGACTTGTTTGCAAATACACCAGCATCTGCGTAAGACTGGAGTCACATGTCTGGGTCCTGCTTCCTTTCCGCCCCCCCCACCCTTTTAACTTAATGTAGTTAAGCTTGCTAATATTATATGATGTATCACTCATAATTTTTTTTAACTTTTCCCCACTCACGAGTGGTGTAGTTGACAGTTTGTGACCATTAAAAGTAATGTCCTCAAACTGAAATCATCGATGACTGTTTTCTTCCATTTCTGGAAGAGGACTTGCTGGGTTCACAGGGGACAGACTTACTTAATCATTTCTGGAAATGATGTAACAGAAGGCGAACAGGGAAATCATTGGTTGCTCAGGTGTTTAATAAATATTTTTAGATGGTGCTTAGTAGGCACCTCTACCTTTTCATTTGAAAAGACTCTGATGCTGGGAAAGATTGAAGGCAGGAGGAGAAGGGGACGACAGAGGATGAGATGGTTGGATGGCATCACCAACTCCATGAGTCTGAATAAACTCTGGGAGTTGGTGATGGACAGGGAAGCCTGGCACGCTGCAGTCCATGGGGTTGCAAAGAGTCGGACACGACTGAGCGACTGAACTGAGCTGAGTATAAACCCCAGGCCCTGGTCCAGGCATTTTCCTCTTGTCCATGAGATCAACCTTCAAGACGAACCTAAGAATCAGATACTATAGCGCATCCCCATCTTATAGATAAGGAGACTGAGGAACAGAGAAGTGAAGTAACTGGGCTTGAACTTGGGTAATCTGGCTCTAGAGCCCATGTGTTTAAACATGAAGCTGTGCTCCCTCTCATGATTAGACAAATTCGGGGACAGAGGCTGTCCATACGAACACATTGCCAGGAGCCAGGACTGCCTGCTGGGTAATGCTCAGACTGGCTGATTCATCATAGGCTTGGGCAAGAGGCTGGGGCTCCAGGCCTGGGTGGTGTCATGCCATGAAGCTGTGTTCACTGCATTATCCATTTAAGTGGGGCCCACAGCAATTTATTTTTACCCTTTACAAATAGATGGGGAGCCAAAGAGTGTCAGCTGTCATTAAATTTGGATAGTTTGTACCGTTTTAAACCCCATTCTTAAGAAACACTTTAAACAGTAGTTTTGAATGTATGGAAATATTATATAGAAATGCAACAGATTTCTGTGTATTAATTTTGTAACCTGCAACTTTACTAAGTTCATTTATGAGCTCCAGTAGTTTTCTGGTAGCATCTTTAGGATTTTCTGTGTGTAATATCGTGTCATCTGCAAACAGTAACAGTTTAACCTATTCTTTTCCAATTTGGATTCCTTTTATTTCTTTTTCTTCTCTGATTGCTGTAGCTGGAACTTCCACAACTGTGTTTAAAAAGTGGCGAGAGTGGACATTCTTGTCTTGTCCCAGATCTCAGAGGAAAAGCTTTCAGTTTCTCACCACTGACTCTGATGGTAGCTGTAGGTTTGTCATAAATGGCCTGCATTGTGTTGCCACATGTTCCCTCTGTGCCCACTTTCTGGAGAGTTTTTTTAATCATAAATGGCTGATAATTTTGTCAAAGGGTTTTTCTTCATCTATTGAGATGATGGTATGGTTTTGGTTCTTCAGTTTGTTGATGTAGCATATCACACTGATAAATGTGTGGATATTGGAAAAATTCCTTGCATCCTTAGGATAAATCCGAAACGGACAAGTTTGGAGGAGAGGGGAGGAGGTGGCACATGGTAGGTCAGTTCCCCGGCTAATCCCAGAGGGGGCCTTTTGCCCTAGTTCAACAGCTGGAATTGGCAGGGAGAAGGTGAGAGTACCTTCAGGTATCTGTGTAACTAAAAAAAAAATCACTCACCCACTTCTGTAGCACAGCTCCCAGTCTGGGGGGGGCGCCTGTGGTTTGTGACCCCCTTCCCAGTTAGGCCCCAGGACTCCAAGGCACAGTGGTGTGTGAGTCTGGTGGGCATCTTCCATGGAAGCCTTGGCCACCTTTCATCAGGTTACCTGCCACTTTAGCAGAAGCTGTCTCCAGACTGGGTCAGAGAGACCCTTAGAAGCCCGCGTGGTGTGGGAGAGCCGGTGGCTGTGACTCCAGCCTCACCTCTCCTGTCTCCCCTGGCCCTGCTTTCCAGGCCAGAGTTGCTGTCCAGGGGAGCCTGTCTCTCAAGGGGACACTGCCTGCTGCCCCCACTGAGGCTTTTGGAGTCACCTCTCTGCCTTTTCTCAAGTCTGTCACCTAAGGACAGAGCTCAGAGTTGGGGATTATTAATAGAATCCTGCGTGGGCATGTGGTATCGGAATTCAGGGGGTACCTTCTCAGTTACAAGGATGCATGGCCTTCCAGGCAGCAAGGTTTCCTTGTGGGCAGAACTCTTTATGTTTTAACAGAGGTTTATTTCTTCTTTTCTGGCTGCACTGGGTCTTCGTTGTGGTGCAGGCTTTCCCCAGTTGCAACAAGCAGTGGGCTGCTCTTCGTTGCATTGTGTGAGCTTCTCACTGTGCATGCTTATCTTGTTGGAGACCACGGGCTGTAGGCTTGCAGACTTCAGTAGCTGCAGCACGTAGGCTTGGTAGTTGAGGCTGGTGGGCTCCAGAGCACAGGCTCAGTAGCCTGTGGCACACACAAGCTTAGTTGCTCCGCAGCACGTGAAATCTCCCCAGACCAGGGATCAAACCCTTGTCCCCTGCATTGGCAGGCAGATTCCTGTCCACTGTACTACCAGGGAAGTCCATGACTCTTTTTAAATGGGCAGGTATGGGGTGAAAACAAAGCTCTACACTAGCGAGAAACTGGGGTGCGCTTGCATGAACACAGTATCCGTTCTAACACATAGGCTACAGAGGCTGAGTCTGAAGCATTAACATTGGCTGTGGAACAAAATGGGAGAAAATATTTACAAACCATGTATCTAATAAGGGACTTGTATCTAGAGTATATCATATAAAAAGACACAACTCAGCGATTAAAAGGCAAATAGCCAAATCAAAATAGAGACACAGGATTTGAGTACACAGTTTTCCAAAGAAGATATGCAAATATCCAGTAAGTACATGCAAAGATACCCAACATCATTAGTCACCAGAGAAAATACAGACACTTGAATGGCTTCAATTAAAAAGTCATAATAACAAGCCTTGGTGAAGATATGGAGAAAATGGAACACTCATACACTGTGGCTGGGGACATAAGATGATGCAGCTGCTTTGGAAAACAGTTAAAAAAAGAGAGTAACCATATGACCTGCTAAGTTCATTTCTGGGTATACACCCCAGAGAACTGGAAACATAATTTCACACAAAAATTTATACGTGAATATTCTTACATTATTCGCAGCAGCCAAAAAGTGAATAAGCCAAAAGACAAATAGCCAAAAGACAGCCCACCTGTCTGTCAGCACATGAATGGATAAACATGCAATGGGATGTTAATTTGGCCATAAGAGGGGATGAAGTACTGATACATGCTATAACATGTATCACACTTGAAAACATACTAAGTAAAACAGGCTAAGCGAAAGGCACTAATCACAAAAGACCACATCATTTATGATCCCATTTCTACAAAGTATCCAGAACAGGCAAATCCTTAAGTAAGTAAGTAAGTAAAGTCACTCAGTCATGTCCGACTCTTTGCAACGCTATGGACTGTAGCCTACCAGGCTCCTCCCTCCATGGGATTCTCCAGGCAAGAGTACTGGAGTGGGTTGCCATTGCCCTCTCCAGGGGATCTTCCCGACCCAGGGATCGAACCTGTGTCTTCTGCATTCCAGGCAGACGCTTTAACCTCTGAGCCACCAGGGAAGCCCAGAGATAGGAAATAGATCAGTGGTAGCCTAGGGCTTAGGGATTGGGGGAGATCGAGAGTGATGCTCTAAGCATGGGGGTTGTTTAGGGGATGATGAAAATATTCTAACATGGGTGTGGGGAGGCTTGCACCACCCTGCATGTATAATGAAAGCCCTTAAGTGAGTGCAGTGTGTGGTATGTGAGGAATAGCTCAATGAAAAAAAAATTTTTTTAAGCTCAACCCTGGAAAAACTGTGATATGTGATCACAGAGAGATTTCTGCTAAGTGAAATTCTTTTTTCTGTTTGCAGCAGCACCAGTACTAACTGGTATGACGTCAACAAAGAAGATAGCAAGGTGGATTGTACGAACCTCACCAGGACAGAGTGTGACTTTACTGCAAACAGCCTCTCGGAGGGGTTCCCACGGCGTTTCAACATCTCTTTACGTGTTCGAGCTAAGCTGGGGGACCTCGTTTCTGCCTGGGCAACAGCACCTTGGTTCGAACACTATCGGAATGGTAAGGGGACTAGGGTACAAATCCTTTAACGTTTGTACTTTGCTCTTTGCTAAGCATTTCTGTCCTTTATTGAGCCCATCTTTGCATGAAATGTTCCCTTGGTATCTCTAATTTTCATGAAGAGATCTCTAGTCTTTCCCATTCTGTTGTTTTCCTCTATTTCTTTGCATTGATCACTGAAGAAGGCTTTCTTATCTCTTCTTGCTATTCTCTGGAACTCTGCATTCAGATGCTTATATCTTTCCTTTTCTCCTTTGCTTTTCGCCTCTCTTCTTTTCACAGCTATTTGTAAGGCCTCCCCAGACAGCCATTTTGCTTTTTTGCATTTCTTTTCCATGAGGATGGTCTTGACCCCTGTCTCTTGTACAGTGTCACGAACCTCATTCCATAGTTCATCAGGCACTCTACCTATCAGATCTAGGCCCTTAAATCTATTTCTCACTTCCACTATATAATCATAAGGGATTTGATTTAGGTCATACCTGAATGGTCTAGCGGTTTTCCCTGCTTTCTTCAATTTAAGTCTGAATTTGGTAATAAAGAGTTCATGATCTGAGCCACAGTCAGCTCCTGGTCAGATGGGAAAACAGTGGAAACAGTGTCAGACTATTTTTTGGGGCTCCAAAATCACTGTAGTTGGTGATTGCAGCCATGAAATTAAAAGACGCTTACTCCTTGGAAGAAAAGTATGACCAACCTATATAGCGTATTCAAAAGCAGAGACATTACTTTGCCAACTAAGGTCCATCTAGTCAAGACTATGGTTTTCCTGTGGTTNGCTTACTCCTTGGAAGAAAAGTATGACCAACCTATATAGCGTATTCAAAAGCAGAGACATTACTTTGCCAACTAAGGTCCATCTAGTCAAGACTATGGTTTTCCTGTGGTTATGTATGGATGTGAGAGTTGGACTGTGAAGAAAGCTAAGTGCCGAAGAATTGATGCTTTTGAACTGTGGTGTTGGAAAAGACTCTTGAGAGTCCCTTGGACTGCAAGGAGATCCAACCAGTCCATTCTGAAGGAGATCAGCCCTGGGATTTCTTTGAAGGAAGGATACTAAAGCTGAAACTCTAGTACTTTGGCTACCTCATGCGAAGAGTTGACTCATTGGAAAAGACTCTGGTGCTGGGAGGGATTGGGGGCAGGAGGAGAAGAGGACGACAGAGGATGAGATGGCTGGGTGGCATCACCGACGCGATGGATGTGAGTCTGAGTGAACTCCAGGAGTTGGTGATGGACAGGGAGGCCTGGCATGCTGCGATTCATGGGGTCGCAGAGAGTCAGACACGACTGAGCGACCAAACTGAACTGAAGCAGTACTGACTCCATGTGCCTAAGTTCTGCCTCTCAGCCTAAATAACCAGCACCCAGATGAATGTGATGGTCAAACCAGAGTACTGTCCACAGAGGCTGGGGCTAGGGGAGGGTGATTTGCTACACTAGGGAGTCGCCAAACCACAACCTGCAGATCAAATCCAGCCATTGACCTGTTTTTGTAAATAAAATTTTATCAGACTGTAGTGTGTGTGTATACATGCATATGTAATGGAATATTACTCAGCCATAAAAAAGAATGGAATAATGCCATTTGCCGCAATGTGGGTAGACCTAGAGATTATCACATTAAATGAAGTAAGCCAGACAGCGAAAGATAGATATTATATGAGATTACTTGCATGGGGAATTTAAATCTATAATACAAATGAACTTACTTACAAAACAAACAGATTCACAAACATTGAAAACAAATTTAAGGTTACCAAAGTAGAAAAGGGGGAGAGATAAATTAGGAGTGTGGGATTAACAGATATAGACTATTATATATAAAATAGATAAACAGCAAGGACCTACTCTGTAGCACAGGGGACTTAAAATAACCTATAATGGAAAATAATCTGAAAAAGAATGTATATATGGGTTTCCCAGGTGGTGCTAGTGGTAAAGAACTCACCTGATACTGCAAGAGACATAAGAGACACAGGTTCGGTCCCTGAGTTGGGAAAATTCCCTGGAGGAGGGCATGGCAACCCACTCCAGTATTCTGGCCTGGAGAATCCCATGGACAGAGGAGGCTGGTGGGCTATGGTCCATGGGGTCACACGGAGTCTGACACGAATGAAATAACTTAGCACCATGCACACAAAGATATATATATATACACACACCTGAATCTAACACAGTATTATAAATCAACTATTCTTCAATTTAAAAAGTTTTATCAGAACACAGTTTCCCCATCTATTGATATACTGCCTATTGCCGCTTCCATGCTGCAACAGGCCAGCTGAGCAGTTATGCTGAGGCCTATCTGACCTGGCAGAGCCTACGTTCACCCTGGCACTTGACTGAGAAAGTTGGCCAGCCTCTCTGCTGGGTGGGATACTACTAATAGTATATTTGTTCACTGGGCACCATCACCTGGCACGAATTCTTTTATGTTCAGGAAAGCTCTTAATTCAGCCTTGACTGGTACCTGTTGCATAGCAGAAAATATCTGTGGAATGACTAAATGAACAGACGTTCTCCTGGATATTGGAAGGGGGCATCAGAGTCATCAAACACTACTGCTGCTGCTGCTGCTAAGTCGCTTCAGTCATGTCCGACTCTTTGGGACCCCATGGACTGCAGCCCACCAGGCTCCTCCACCCATGGAACTTTCCAGGCAAGAACTCTGGAGTGGGTTGCCATTGCCTTCTCTAATGCGTGACAGTGAAAAGTGAAAGTGAAGTCGCTCAGTCGTGTCCCACTCTTTGGGACCCCATGGACTGCAGCCCACCAGGCTCCTCCACCCATGGAACTTTCCAGGCAAGAACTCTGGAGTGGGTTGCCATTGCCTTCTCTAATGCGTGACAGTGAAAAGTGAAAGTGAAGTCGCTCAGTCGTGTCCCACTCTTTGGGACCCCATGGACTGCAGCCCACCAGGCTCCTCCACCCATGGAACTTTCCAGGCAAGAACTCTGGAGTGGGTTGCCATTGCCTTCTCTAATGCGTGACAGTGAAAAGTGAAAGTGAAGTCGCTCAGTCGTGTCCCACTCTTTGGGACCCCATGGACTGCAGCCCACCAGGCTCCTCCACCCATGGAACTTTCCAGGCAAGAACTCTGGAGTGGGTTGCCATTGCCTTCTCTAATGCGTGACAGTGAAAAGTGAAAGTGAAGTCGCTCAGTCGTGTCCCACTCTTTGGGACCCCATGGACTGCAGCCCACCAGGCTCCTCCACCCATGGAACTTTCCAGGCAAGAACTCTGGAGTGGGTTGCCATTGCCTTCTCTAATGCGTGACAGTGAAAAGTGAAAGTGAAGTCGCTCAGTCGTGTCCCACTCTTTGGGACCCCATGGACTGCAGCCCACCAGGCTCCTCCACCCATGGAACTTTCCAGGCAAGAACTCTGGAGTGGGTTGCCATTGCCTTCTCTAATGCGTGACAGTGAAAAGTGAAAGTGAAGTCGCTCAGTCGTGTCCCACTCTTTGGGACCCCATGGACTGCAGCCCACCAGGCTCCTCCACCCATGGAACTTTCCAGGCAAGAACTCTGGAGTGGGTTGCCATTGCCTTCTCTAATGCGTGACAGTGAAAAGTGAAAGTGAAGTCGCTCAGTCATGTCCCACTCTTCGGGACCCTATGGACTGCAGCCCACCAGCCTCCTCTGTCCATTGGACTTTCTAGGTGAAAGCACTGGAGTGGGGTGCCATCGCCTTCTCCACATCAAACACTAGTTCATAAACTTGTTCCTTTTGCTGTTGTTCAGTCACTAAGTCGTGTCCGACTCCCTGCAACCCCATAAACCACAACACATCAGGCTTCCCTGTCCTTCACCATCTCCTGGAGTTGCCTCAAACTCATCTCTATTGAGTCGGTGATGCCATCCAAACATCTCATCCTCTGTTGTCCCCTTCTCCTCCTGCCCTCAATCTTTCCAGCTTCAGGGTCTTTTCTAATGACTTGGCTCTAGGCATCAGGTTTAGCGATTCATTCTTCACATGGTCAGCTATGCCTGATGATTCTCCTGTGTCTACACAGAGGCAAAGTATGGAACTTCTTGGGATCTTTATTCAAGCTCAACAGAAGTACAAGACAGTTGAGGAAATGTGATCGCTGTCTAGATATTTGATGACTTACTAAGCAATTGTTGTTCACATACTGTAGATGTTATAATGGTATTTTGTTTATTTTTTTAAAGGGAGGGGTCTGGTCTTTTCAAGATACATATCTTATAGATGCAGCGATGTAATGTCTGAGATTTGGTCCAAACCATCCGGAGAGTGGGAGGGTCAAGGTGGTCCTTACAAGATGAAGGAGAAACAAAACTGGCCAGGCCTTGATGGTTGATGTAAAATTGGGTGACGAGTACATGCTCTTTGGCTACAGGCTTCTCTCTACTTGCTGTGTGTTTGAAATTTCCTGTAATAAGAAGCTAAGAGGGAGAAAAAAATCAGTGGTTTTTGCTAGCGGTTTGAGGATGGGACGAGAAGGCAGGGTGGTCCCTGCCAGCTGGTCATCTGCTGTGGACCAGGCCTCTGTCCTTGAATGGAGCACCGCCAGACGTCTGCGCTGTGAAGCGTCACCTCAGTGGGATTAGTAGGGAACAAAGTAACGGCAGCGACAGAAGCAGGGCCTGTTGCGAGGCCACCAGGCTCCTCTCAGCCAGCTGCTGCTGTCTGTCCTCCCGGCCAGAGCCGGCTGGCTGTGTCATTGGTTAAGTTGCTGCCAGAGTGTCACTTCGAGCCAGTGGTGTTTGCAGAGCCCATTGCTGCTTTCGGCACTTGTCGTCAACTCAGGACAGGTAAACAGTGTGACGATGCCTTACCGAGGGCTCGAGGGGAGAGGGCTTGGGACGGTGGCTGAAGGAGGCAGGCTTGAGCATCACATAAACCTGGATTCAAACCTCAATGCTGCCCCTAGCTGGCTGTTACTCTGGGCAGCTCATATCCCTCTGGGCTTCTGTTGCCTCCTCTGAGAAATGGGGATGGCCTTCCACGGTTGTTACATGCAGATCCATGCAGACACACGTGTAAAATCCATGTTGCCAGCTTTTGAGCAATCACTCAGGCCGTGGGCGCCACTGTTGGTAGTGACCGCACAGAGCTATCAGGTCCTGCTTCTGGGCCTGGAGAGAAGGCAGGCTGTCCACCCTGGAGAGACAGGCTCATCACATTGGGATCAGACTCCTGAGTGCTGACCTTTCAGTGGTGAAGGGATGTGGTCATCCGGGCACGCACAGCCACTCCCTCTGATGAGTCACAGAAAAGTCTAGAGAATCTGCTCAGCAGCGGGGGACTGGCCCTGCACACAGGCAGGCTGACTGGTGCTCTGATGATTTCGCCGTCTAAAGGGCAGCTTGAAGATGTGTGTGCCAGCGTCCATGAGTAGGTGTGATGAGAGCTTTCTCTGTTCCTCGTAGCCAGTCTGCTAACAGCACTGGGGCTTGAGACGGGCCCTGACCAACAGTTTTATCTGTCTGGACTTAGTTCCTCCATCAGAACAAAGGAGGTGAGAGGACAAGAGTGCAGGCCCTGCGGGGACCAGTTACTTTTACCCAGAGAGAAAGGTGGCCAGACCACGTGCCTAACCCTCCCCAACCCGGGAGAGCCCAGGGTGGGGCGTGGAAGCTAGAGAGAAAGCCAGCCCCACTCTCGTGAACATGTGACGGTTCCCAGCGATATGATCGTCTGTGTGCGTGTGTCAAACCTGCAGAAACAGGCCCCTAATAACTTGGAGCACATGACCTGTTCTTTGATCTGAGTTCCTCCGGTTAATTATACCGTTTAGATGCTTACTTAATAAATGCTATAGTCTTTCTTCTATAGTGTACCAGAATGACAGTACTTGGCTCTCCAGTGATATGTCTTCCAGTACACAAAAACCCTTAACAAATAGATGTATGATAGTGTTGTTCAGTCGCTCAGTCCTCAATCCGCTGGACGGTAGCCTGCCAGGCTCCTCTGTACGTGGGTTTTTCCAGGCTGGAGTGGGTTGCCACTTCCTCCTCCAGGGGATCTTCCTGACCCACGGGTCTAACCCACATCTGCAAGTCTCCTGAATTGCAGGCAGGCTCTTTACCCTGAGCCACTGGAAGAGCCCTCATGATGGCAGTGTTTCTCAGTTATCCTATTGGAAAAAGCTAAAAGAGAAATGTATTTAAAAGTTTGTAAACAGCACTTTTATTTATATTAAAGAATATATATAACAGAAAAAAATACATATATAGAAGGTAAGAGCTAACAAAATCTTTTCCCTCTCTTCATGAAAATCTGACCTTTGGTTAACCTTCCAGCTTTCTGGAAACCTGATAAAGCTTGCCTATACAACATGTTATTAGCATAGAGTATGGCAGAAAGACCTCTGGTAAAGAATCTGCCTGCCAATGCAGGAGACGCAAGAGACACAGGTTCATTCCCTGGTGGGGAAGATCCCCTGGAGGAGGAAATACTGACGCACTGCGGTAGTCTTGCCTGGAGAATCCCATGGACAGAGGAGCCTGGTGGGCTACAGTCCTACAGTCCTTGGCGCCTCAAAGAGTTGGACACGACTAAAGTAACTCGGCACTGCATAGTATATATATGTATATTTATATGCATACATGTACACACATGTATCTACATAGATTGATGGATCTCGTCTGTAATTCTATTTCAGCTACCATCGGGCCTCCAGAAAATATCCGGGTGACCCCAGAAGAAGGCGCACTTATCATCAGACTTTCTGCTCCCTTCGATGTCCCTGCCTCCGAGGCCTATTTTGTATATTATGTCTACTACTGGGAGAAGGCAGGAGACAAACAGGCAAGAGCATGTTCTTCTTTGTTTTTGATGTTCTTTTCTTTGGAGTTTCTGGGTAGCAAATGAAAGGCCAAGGAGGGGATTTCCCTGACAGTCCAGTGCTTGAGACTCTGAGCTCCCACTGCAGTTGGTCAGTTCAACCCATGGTCAGGGAACTGAGATCCCACAAGCTGCTCTGCTCCACCAAAAGGAAAATCAAATGGCCAAGGACACCAGGGTATCCCAGTGCACCCTTAGAGGACAAGCCCCATCTGCAGGGCCCTCTCTGCCTCATATCACACAGTCCCTGCAGTCTGGGTCTGGATTCAGCCGGTGCCCAGGGAGTCTTTGCCACACTCCAGCGTTTGGGAAGGTCTCATGGGCCTATTTTTACTCCTGCAATCTGCAAGGGTAAACTATGTGACATCTCTGATCTGAATGGTTTTCAAAGAAGGCGATGCAAATAGGTGGAAAGTCTCAGTGAAGGCGAGAAGAGGGCGTGTACCAAGGAGAAGGGCCAGTAGGTTGGAGAAGGCTGGGCACATCCGGGAACTGCCTATGCCCAGATCCATCAGAAGTGCAGGCCTGTGACTCCCCTGGTGGTCCAGTGGTTACGAATTCACCTTCCAATGCAGGGGACACAGGTTCAATCCCTGGTTGGGGAGCTAAGTTCCCACATTCCGCCGGGCAACCAAGCCCGTGCACCGCAGCAAAGACCCAGCACAGCCAAAATAAAAATTAATTAATTAATGTAAACAAGAGAAATAGGGCCACATGAGGGGCTTGGGCAGGGTAAGGTTGACAAAGGAAGGGTCAGAGCAAAGGGGCCTGGTCAGCCCTGGGTGTAGCACAAGGGAAAACTGATGGCCTTGAGTCACCTCCAGTGTCTGATCATTCAAGCTGCGTTTTTTTTTCCTATTTTTTGGCCATGCTGTGTGACAGCAGGGGGGTTGGGGGGGTGGCCTTAGTTCCCCAGCCAGGGATCGAACCTGATGTGCCCCCTGCCGTGGAAGCCCAGAATCATAGCCGCTAGACTGCCAGGGAAGCCCCTTCAAGCTACATTTAATGATGTTTCACTATGTGTGTGAACCTCCTGATTTCCTACGTTCAACATTGCTCTAAATTTTATAAGAATTTTAAGAGCTGTATGTTTATCTGGAGCTTTCTTCGTGTCTGGCACTGGGCCGGGCACTTTGGATACATCCTTTTGTTCAGCCTTTCCGCCCCCCAGTTTTACTGAGAGGGGGAGCAAGTGTGAGGGCTGTTCTAGGCGAGCGGAGGAGACGCCTGGCCCCGGGGCCCATGCTTTCAGTGCCATGTCTCTCCCACGTTGCTGATGTTTGCACTCACTCTGTTTCTTTATGAAAGTGAAAGTCGCTCAGTGTGTCCAACTCTTTGCGACCCCATGGACTAAAGAGTCCATGGAATTCTCCAGGCCAGAATACTGGAGTGGGTAGCCTTTCCCTTCTCCAGGGGATCTCCCCAACCCAGAGGTCGAACCCAGGTCTTCTGCACTGCAGGCAGATTCCTTACCAGCTGAACCACGAGGGAAGCCCCTCTTTCTTTACGGTGAGTGTAAAAACACCAAGGAAGGCAAAACTCACTGAAGGGCAGACTCTCAGCAAATAGGGAAGAAAGAAATAATCGTTTCCTCAAATCTGAGTTCAAAGGTCTGGTCAACTGGAACAGAGGAGGTCTGGAAGAATCCAGGAGGGATTCCCCTTTCAACCAGAGCATCTATGCTTTGGACTTCCATGAGCAAAAGATTCTGTGGCTACAGTGACTCTGAAAGCCACTGACACAGACTCCATTCCAGCTGTGAGTCCAAATGCCAAGGGTCCCAAACCCAACCCCTCGATTTGCTCCAAGGATCCTCGGGGACTCAGCGTCCAGTTGCACTTAAGGCTGTGACTTATTACAGAGAAAAGACACAGAACAGAGTCATCAAAAGGAATAGACACAAGGGGCAGAGTCTGAAGGAGTCCAGGCAGAAGCCTCCAGGAGTCTTGCCCTCATCACACAGGCTACTCTCAATTCCCCCCGACAACAAGCGTGACCGAGTATGTGAAATCCCATCTCCCAGAAAAGCTCCTGGGAGACTCAGTGCCCAGGGCTCGTACTGGGGGCTGGTCACACAGGCACTCTCGACCCAGTAGAGACACCAGAGCTCCTGACTCCCGGAGGGAGAGCAGGCGTTCAGCATCAGAAGCACCATTTATACATTAAAACAGCCTTATCACTTAGGGATTGGTGGGACACTCCTCCAAGCCAAGTTCCCAGATGCCAGCCTTGGGTCAGCCTTGCAAACAAGACCTTTCTAAGGACAGCAGTCTCAGGCCTGAACGGTAGCTATTCTACGGTAGCTATTCTGTAGTCTGTGATTCTTCTGGAAAAGCCAACTGGCTGCTGAAATAAACTCAAAAAAGAATAGCGTTGGGACTCCCCTGGCGGTCCAGTGCTTAAGAATCTGCCTTCCAAGGCAGGGAACCTGGGCTTGATCCCAGGTCAGGGAACTAAGATCCCACATACTGAAGCGCAACTAAGCCTGTGCACCACAAGGAAAGATCCCACCTGCTGCATCTGAGACCCAACACAGCCAAATAAATAGATTTTTTTTTTCAGAAAAGCATATTGTCCTTAAATTTACCTTTTTTAAAATAATTATTTATTTTAAAAAAATTTTTGGCTGTGCCACACAGCTTGCAGGAACTTAGTTCCTCAACCATGGATTGAACCCAGGCCATGACAGTAAAAGCTCCAAGTCCTAAACCACTGGACTACCACAGAATTCCCTGAAATTGCTTTATGTGACATCATGAGTAAAATTTTCTGCCCTGGCAGTCATCATTGTTAAACAGGAGGCGAGAAAGTTATGAATCATCTATAATCCTATTGTTCAAATATAGTATGACCATTTGTATTTTTAAAAATAAGATCATGTCCTATATACCCTTGAATGATCTGCCTTTTTTTTTTCAGTCAACATATATAATAAGCCACTTTATTGCCACATTCTGAAGCATGTGTTACCTGCCACCATTTCAAATGGTTGTAGCATAGTGTGTGTGTGTGTGTGTGTGTGTGTGTGTGTGTGCACGCACACTCAGTCGTGTCCGACTCTTTATGACTGCATGGACTGTAGCCTGGCAGGCTCCTCTGTCCATGGGATTTCCCAGGCCAGAATACCAGAATGGGTTTCCTCCTCCGCGGATCTTCCTGACCCAGAGATCGAACCTGCGTCTCCTGTGTCTCCTGCATTCCTTACCATTAGCCCCACCAGGGAAGCCTCGTGTTTTCTGCTGTGTCTCCCAGTACGAAAGCAGTCCTGGAGGAGAAATCCCATACTGCCATAGTGCGTGGTGTCTTTTTCTCATTTCCCTGTAGATAGTGACAGTTTGTCCGGAATGAGAGAGGGGCCATCGACCGAACATGTGGAGGTGACAAACTGGAGGGAGGTCACGGCAGGAGGGGAGACGGGGGCAAGATCCTCTAAGAATCGGGGACCCAACTCTTCCCTGATGACATAAACCTCTAAGACCATGCTCACCAGAACTGTAAAGAGAATCAGCACAGTGAAGCGAAAACCAAAAGCAGATCCGGAACCCAAGAAACGTTATTTCCTAGAATGCCCGTTTCCCCTCTGTTCATCGACTGACTTGAAGCTGTAGACCAGACTAACCGTGAAATATACAACGTTCATTTCAAAGGAGAAAGTTTCGTCCTGGAAACTGGGATTTGCTAAACTCGCGCTCTGGACGCTCCATTGGTGCAATGGGGCTTCAGATCTCACGGCCAGAAAACAGCTCTAATGCCATCAGCAGTTTCTCAGCACTCATCCCCAGCTTTCACAAGCGAAATTTGTCAGCTGTAAGCATTCTATGTATAAAATTGGTATTCTGTCTCTTTAAAACCAGAATTGCCTTATTCTTTGGTTATGGTGTTCAATGTGAATTTGGGGAAACACTGGAGAAGGTGGAAGGCCTTGACCACACCTGTGTGCGTAATTTTCATGTGTGGTTGTTGATGCTTGTTACGCAGGTGACAGACCCTTTCGGGAGTAACTTCATCACATTGAATGATTTAAAACCCTTAAGAGTATACTGTTTTCAAGTCCAGGCAAAACTGATTTTGAACAAAGAAAACATCTCTCGACCTGGACGTTTAAGCAACATATCATGCTCCAAAACAGCAGCAGATGGTAATGTATGATTTCCTAAGTGCTTTCTTTCTGAGCTGGGAACAGAACCCTCCTACAATAGTGCAGTCAGGAATTGCTTATTCGGTGAAGGGCGGTAATGAATGTAGGGAGATCCAGAGAGGACGGGCTAAGACAGCAATTCACAGTAGATATAACGAGGCTGTGCTGGAATCTCCAGAAGAAGAATTGCCAGACAGGTAACACCTGCTTTGTTTTCGGATTGCCTCTATTGTTCAGTCGCTCAGTCGCGTCCGACTCTTTGCGACCCCATGGACTGCAGCATGCCAGGCTTCCCTGTCCTTCACTATTCTCCCAGAGTTTTCTCACATTCATGTCCATTGAGTCAGTGATGCCATCCAACCATCTTATCCTCTGTTTCCCCCTTCTTCTCCTGCCCTCAGTCTTTCCCAGCATCAGGGTCTTTTCCAGTGAGTTAGCTCTTCATATCAGGACCAAAATATTGAAGCTTCAGCCTCAGCATCAGTCCTTCCAATGACTATTCAGGACTGATTTCCTTTGGGATGGACTGGTTTGATCTTCTTGCCGTCCAAGGGACTCTCAAGGGTTTAATAAAGTATGAGGGATGGGGTGGAAGAGAGACAGTATCCATTCATTTTCCTGGGACATCAAGTGTATTTATGCAGTGGTGGGTGAGAAATTACCTGATGTTTGTAACATGTGGGGGTCACCTTGTCCATTTTTCGGTTGTCTCTCTAGCCTCTGTCAAGCTTCAGCAAGACATCCTTGCTGCCATGACAACCTTTTTGGTGCTGTCAGTGGTGGTGGGCTCCTGTCTCTTCCTGGTTCTGAAATACAGAGGCCTGGTTAAACACTGGTTCCAGTCTCCACCAAGCATTCCATCACAGATAGAAGAGGTATGTGTGTACCATCCACAGCGGTGACTTGTCAGTCTTTCTTGCCCCCCATTAACACCTAAGAGTAGGACAGTGGCAAAGCCACAGACACAGAGGTCGGAGTTGAAAGTGGCACTTGGTTATTTGTACACTCATCTTCATAGCAGCATTATTCTGCCGAATAATAGCCAAAAGGTAGAAACAGCCTGAATGTCTATTGACAGATGAGTGGGTAAATAAAATGTGGTGGGAATTCCCTGGCGGTCCAGGGGTTGGGACTTATGCACTTTCACTGCCATGGCCTTGGGGTTCAGTCCCTGGTCAGGGAACTAAGATTCCTGCAAGCCTCATGATTCACCACTCCCCCACCCCAAAAAGATGTGGTATATACAAATGAATGGAATGGTAACCTTAAAAAAGAAGGGAATTCTGAGACATGCTATGATAGGGATGAACCTTGAGGACATTACGATCAGGGAAATAAACTGGTTACAAAATGACAAATACTACATGATTGCACATATTCGAGCACTTAAGAGTGCTCACGTTCACAGAACTAGAATGTAGACTAGAGGTTGCCCGGGTCTGGCGGGAGGGAGGAAATGGGGAGTTCATGTTTAACGGGGACAGTTTCAATTTTACTGTGAAAAAAATGAAAAAAATCCTAGAGACAGATGGTGGTCATGGTTGCCCAACAGTCTAAATAGCCTTCACACTACTGAACTGCACGCTTAAAAAGGGGTCAAGACGGTAAATTTTATGTTATGTGTTTGTTGTTGTTGTTTAGTTGCTAAGTTGTGTCTGACTCTTTGTGACCCCACGGACTGTAGCCCGCCAGACTCCTCTGTCCATGGGAATCTCCAGGCAAGAATACTGGAGAGGGTTGCCATTTCCTCCTCCAGGGCATCTTTCCCACCCAGGGATCGAACCTTTGTCTCCTGCATTGGCAGGTAGATTCTTTACACTGAACCACCAGGGAAGCCCCTATGTTATATGTACTTTTCCACAGTTAAAAAAAATTTTTTTTTTAATGGCATGAGGTTGGCCAAAAGATGGTCTAGTCTGGCCCGTTCAGGAGATTGGCCACGATAGGTCCCACTGGAGACAACACATCGATCCCAGGCTTTTGGAGACTGCCCCCAGGGAGCCTGGCTGGAGCTCATGGACCAGTGGAGGCTGCAGTCAAGAGCAGGAGCTTTGGGTCAGACAGTGTACACGTAGGAGGATTCTAGAGTAAACACACCCAGAGCCATGAGTTCAAAGCCTTGCATGCCTAGCACACAGGCCATGTTACTTTAAAGAATTTAAGAAAGAAAAGTGGAATGGGTGGGCCTTGTTGTTCAGTTGCTAAGTCACGTCCAACCCTTTGTGGCCCCATGAACCATGGCACACCAGGCTTCCCTGTCCTTCACCATCTCCCAGAGTTTGCTCAAACTCATGTCCATTGAGTCAGTGATGCCATCCAACCAGCTTATCCTCTTACCCTCAGTCTTTCCCAGCATCAGGGTCTTTTCCAACAAGTTGACTCTTTGCATCAGGAGGTCAAAGTATTGGAGCTTCAGCTTCAGCACCAGTCCTTCCAACTTCCAATGTATAGTCAGGGTTGATTTCCTTTAGGATTGACTGGTTTGATCTCCTTGCTGTCCAAGGGATTCTCAAAAGTTTTATCCAGCACTCCAGTTTGAAAGCATCAGTTCTTTGGTGCTCAGCCTTCTTCATAGTCCAGTGGGTCTTAGAGAAAGTCTTGTTTTCCTGCCCAGCCACACCGCAGCCCCCCTCCCTAAAGCTCAGTGAGGCAGCCAGGTCCTCTGAGGACAGAGCCACTGGGACATTCTTGGGACCAGAAGCTAGCTGATAGAAGAATACTTAAAACTGTTTGCCTCTGGAGGTTTATCATTCTTCAGTAAAATCAGAATAAAAGTACTAGAAACAGAATCTCATGTTGTTATATCTCGTCTATAAAGACAGAGTCTAGAAAGAGCTGTAGCACTTGTTTTCCTTCATATGTCATGAGCTGTTTAAGGGACACAGACATTATGAGAAATACACGTTGAACTCCCTACTGGGACCTGCATACAGATGCTGTAGGATTCTGCTTTTTGAAGACTCTAAGTAGAATAATAGTCAAACTCATAAAAAAGCAGAGTGACACAGTGGTTACTGGGGTGAGAGGAGAGGGGAGCAGGGTGTTGCTTTCAAATGGTAGGAAGTTTCAGTTATTCAAGATGAGTAAGTTCTGGTTTCTGCTGTGCAAGATTGTGCTATAATTAGTACTGTGTTGTGCTCTTAAACGGGCTTCCCAGGTGGCTCAGTGGTAAAGATTCCACCTATCAACCTATCAATGCTGGAGGCACAGGAGACTCGGGTTCAATCCCTGGGTTGGGAAGGTCCCCTGGAGAAGGGAATGGCAACCCACTCCAGTATCCTTGCCTGGGAAATCCCATGAACAGAGGAACATGGCAGGCTACAGCCCATAGGGTTGCAAAGTGCTGGACACGACTGAGTGGCTGAGCACGCACGTGCACTTCAAGATGTGTTAAGAGAGTAGAACTCAAGTTAGGTGTTTTTACGACAAAACTACAGTAACGGCAAAAACAACAGCAACCAATTTTCCTGGTGAATACTGTCACAACAGAACAGCTGCCAGCTCGGAGTCTTACTCGCATTAATAATCTCCACCTCGGGTCTTCCCTGGTGGTCCAGTGGTGAAGACTCTGCCCTTCCATCGCAGGGAGCGCAGGTTCAGTGCCTGATCAGGGAACTAAGAGCCTGCGTGCCGTGTGATGAAGCCAAAAACTAAAAAACAAAACCAACAAAACAAAAAACTCTGTCTCTCAGTAGAACTAGCAGCAGGGCCCCAGTAAGTGAATTTACTGCTACTTGTTTCTTTGGGGCTTGAACCTAAAGCACAGAGTCTTTCGATCTGCTTTCCTGGGAAAGTGTGAAAAGTCTATATCAAAGGTCACTGAAGTTACATGAGAAAATGACTCATGTTTCACTTGTATTTTGGGGGTTTCGCAAGTGCACGTGACACGCTGCTGTCCCTCTGCTCACCAGCCAGCGCTAAGCTGACTGCATTCCGTTTGTGAGGTTCCGCAGTCACACGTGACACGCTGCTGTCCCTCTGCTTGCCAGCTAGTGCTAAGCTGACTGCATTTCAGTGTCTTTCAGCATTTCCAAGAGCCACGCAGTCAGTTCTTGGTAACTTGGTTGTGGTGGTGGTCGTTGTTCAGTCGCTCATTTGTGTCCAACTTCCCTGCGACCCCCATGGACTGTAGCCCGCCAGGCTCCTCTGTCCATGGGACTTCCCAGGCAAGAATACCGGAGTGGGATGCCATGCCCTCCTGCAGGGAATCTTCTGATCCAGGGATCGAACCTGCATCTCCTGCTTTGGCAGGCGGATTCTTTACCGCTGAGCCACCTGGAGAGCCCTTGGTAATTGATGTCTAAGCCCAAAGCAGAGGCAGGAGAGACACAGCACGTTAAGGGTGTGGATCAGCATTTCGCATCAAGGACCTGCACTTTCTTATTCACTCATGGCTGCCCACTGCAGATCCTCCGCACCCACATGTGTGTTATATAAAGCAGAAACACCTAGCGGGTCGGGGTAGCTGAGAAAAAAATGCCCATGAACTTTCCCCTTCACCCTCACCTTGTAGGTGACCAGGAGGCTTCATTTCCTCCTTTCCTTAAAAGTTAGAATTCCAGAGACATTCCAGCTGAATAGCCCACAAGCCCTCATCCAGCCAGTGTAGCAAATCAGAACTTCATTTCCGGAGTTACACACCTGTGTGTAAGGTGTGTATTTCAGAGTATCCCCTTGGTTGGCCCTTGGATTCTTGTGAAAGCTACTGAAATGAGGGGTGGGGAGGGGTTTTCAGGATTTTTGAAGCTGTTTTGTTGGTGGTCAGAAGTGGAAGTTACACCAAAATGATATAGGATTATGCCAACTCAAACTAAAGTCAAAATGTCTGATATCGGGAACTTACAGACTAATTATGGTGATGGTTTCCAATTTTTCAAGTATTTAAAGGATCCAGCTCAGCCCATCTTAGACGCCCTGGAGAAGGACAGCTCACCAAAGGAAGATGCCTGGGACTCCGTGTCGGTTGTGACGTTTCCAGAGAATGAGCAAGAAGGGAGTCCCCAAAGCACTTGGAACCAAAGCGCCAGTCCGAGCCACCAGCCCACGGAAGGAGTTCTCTGACCCGAGGAAGCTGCGCCAGGCCTGTCAGGACTGGACGAAGCCACTTGCTCCTTAGTCTCATCACAAAAAGACCCTGGGGGTGCCCAGGAAGAAGTCAGTTGTGAGAGAGACGAACATTTTTTTAAACTAATGAAAGTCGTTCAGTCATGTCCGACTCTTTGCGACCCCAGGGACTATACAGTCCATGGAATTCTCTAGACCAGAATCCTGGAGTGGGTAGCCTTTCCCTTCTCCAGGGGATCTTCCCAACCCAGGGATCGAACCAGGGTCTCCCGCATTGCACGCAGATTCTTTACCAGCTGAGCCACAAGGCCTAAATCCTGCAAGTTTCTAGACTGATTCTGCATACCAAAAAAAAAAAGTTTTTCCTTAAACACTAAAAAGACATGTAATTATTTGTTAGCAAACAGGCTGTGACACCCCTGTGATATTTTGAACATTGTTGCCTGGGCTGGGTGGTCAGGAGACGGGGTCCTCTCCTTGGTTCTGGCAAGGACATCGGGCCTTTTGCACAGGTCACGGAACCTGTCCCAGCCTCTCCCACCAAAGGACACTGAGTGGCCCTTGACACCCAGTCTCCTGGCTTAAAATATGATTAATCCTGTAAATAGTTTTCTAGTAATTTAAGGGACTTTTTTTTTCCAAACTAGAAGTAAAAGACTGTTTCACTAACTTTTTTTATCAGCCTGTGTAGGGATGTGCCTGGTGACCCAGTGGCTAAGACTCCCTGCTTCCGGTGCTGGAGATGGCAGGTTTGACCCCTGGTCGGGGAACTAAGATGCCACATTGCTGCACAGTGTGGCTAAAAACTGTAAATAAATGAATAGACACTTGAAAGTCTGTGTGAAGATTTCCTCTCCACCTTCTTTATTTTAGCCTCTTTTCTGCAAAGTTTCAGCTTTTTGCTATGATGCTATCTATGACACCCAGCAGACTCACCCAGAGGTCACGCAGTGACTTGTGTCACTGGACTGCTTGAAAAGTTAGGCAGGGGGTTTTGCAGAAGGTGCATCAGCACTGCATTCGTACGTAATGTGTCGCATACATCGAGCAAGGCATGTAAAGGGAAGGAGCTCATGGCCAACAGTGTATCCACTGGGCTGCTGGTCTTCTCATGGGGCAAGTATTGATGGGCTCAAAATCCATTTATCTGATTCCTGAGGTTTAAGAAATGGATGCATCACTTCACACCTCCCCTCCAACACACATAGAAAGTGACATGTTGCCATAAGTTCTGCTTCAGAAAGAAGCCCCCAGGGGCAGCTTAACCTTGGCAATGGGAAGTAGAGATGCAGTAGGTCCATGAAGTACCTAGATCTGGTTGATGGAACCACCTGCTGTCTCAGGTGGGCCCTACTGTACCTCTGGTGAGGAATTGGCCCTTGGGCTGACTTCCTAACCAATTGTGACCCCTGCCATTCAGGATGACAAGAGAGGAAAGGACACCCACCCACCCCAGGGGAGTCCCCTTATAAGATGTCTACTTTATCAATCAGGTTCACCAGTTGGGACAGGGTTGGAGAAAGAGTTGTCATTCAGTTTCCAGTTGTGTCTGACTCTTTGCAACCCCATGGACTGCAGCACGCCAGGCTTCCCTGTCCATCACCATCTCCTGGAGTTAGTAGAGGGCAATTGTAAAGACCGCCCTCAAACCATTTAGGAAATTGAGGATATGAGCGCCTCCTCTGCTGGGCCATATGATGCAGCTGGTTGAGGTGGGGAAGATGTATGTACAGCAGGAAGAAGACCGGCTAAGAGTGAGTCCAGAAGGAAGGGGGACAGATACGCTGTTAGGAATAAGCTCTCTGTGCCACCCTCCATAAAAGGAGGTGCCAGCTAGTCAGGGGCAGGCAGACTGGTCATGGGGACCAGATTCTGATGAGGCTGCATTGGGTTCAGGGCAGAGACAGTCCATTGTCCTGGGGCAGACTGGGTGGGGTTCAGGCCTGGAAAGGCCCTTCTTAGTTGAAGGCGGCAGCTTCAGCGAGTGACAGAGTTCAAGTGCAGACCCGGTGCTCTATCCAGGTGGCTCTCAGGGGTCAGGCTCGCGTAGGGGAGGGGCTACACTGACACCCAACTGGGTTCACTGAGGGCCTCTCGGGGCCTCCCCGTCCTTCAGTAAGCATGGGGCTGGGCTGTTATGCAGAAGGAGAGGACAGGAATTATTTAAGACACTCCTTCCCCAGCAGCTCAGACAGTAAAGAATCTGCCTGCAGTGCAGGAGACCCGGGGTTCGATCCCTGGGTCGGGAAGATCCCCTGGAGAATGGCATGGCAACCCACTCCAGTATTCTTGCCTAGAGAATGCCATGGACACAGGAGCCTGATGGACTACAGTCCATCACAAAGGGTCAGACATAACTGAGGACGCAAGCACGCATGTCCATAGTGAAAGTGCAAGTCGCTCAGTTGTGGCAGACTCTGCGACCCTGTGGACTATACAGTCCGTGGAATTCTCCAGGCCAGAATACTGGAGTGGGTAGCCTTTCCCTTCTCCAGGGGATCTTCCCAGCCCAGGTAGTGAACCCAGTTCTCCCACATGGCAGGCAGATTCTTCACCAGCTGTGCCACCAGGGAAGCCCATAACTAAACTGTTAATGAAACCCAGTGACTCTCATTCAATTTATGTATATAGTCTGTGGCTGCTTTTGTGCTGCAAGGTGGAACTGAATTGTTGCAAGAGCTTGTTTTCCTGCAAAGCCTAAAATATTCACCACCTGAACCCTTAAAGAAAGAGTCTGATGACGTCTGATCTGTACAATGAGGTGTACATTGTATAGGAGAAAACAGACTTACTCCCATTATTTAGGTTTATATAGTTACAGACCCCTACCAGACCCCACCCCATTTGCTGCTGAGGCTGTGTGATTCAAGGGTCATGTGTTACATGGGGGGAGGGGAATTTGATGCTTGCATGTTATTCTATACAGTACGTTATGGAATATGTGCTAGGAAAGGCTGGAGGTCATTTAGGTGTAGGAAAACCAATGGAGAAACATAGGCCCTAGATCAATGCTAGGCCACCCAGAGATGATGAGAGAGTTGGATCAAGGCCACTGCTAACTCAAACATGGCTGCTATGTGCATCAGATAAAGAACTCGTCTTTCAAGACCCTTTGTTTTGTGCCGAATTTTAACTCAACATAGGATGTCCTGGACCTTCATTTGAATAGCGCCCCTGGTGGTCCCACAGTGCTCAGCATGCAGATTGCAGATGGGATTGGGGGGTAGGGGGATGTGGGGAGGGGATTGGAGAGTGGGGGGGTACACCTCGGGGCCATGGGTGAGGAAGCAGCCCCTCTTGCTCTGGGTGGTACTAAGGCCAGCAGGATGAGGAGCTGATGGGCATGAAGGTGCAGAGGGGAGAACCCCAGGTAGGACGTGGGGGTGAGGGATGGGCAGAGAAGGGAGACTGTCCACATCCATAGGTCACCCGCTAATGTTTGTTCACTCACTGCAAAAACCACAGCTGCCCTCTCACTCAGAAACTGCCAATGTGGAGAACAGCTCGGGTCCTAGCCTGTGCTCGGGGTATCTGCCTTTGTTGACTTCTGTTTCATTCACCATCATTTATCTCAGTTCATAGGATGTTTAAAAGTCTGCATAGCCACTAAGTTACACTGATTTTGGCTCCCAGAAAACAACTGTGTATCCCTAAGGGGCTCCAGGGCTGTCCAGAATAAAGGTGTTTGTCCCAGAAAGCCTGTGTTTTAGGCAGGAACCTCCTAAACCATCCCTACTGTTCGGTGACAGTGTGAATCCACACAGGCATCTTCCCATGGAGCAGTTGGGCCTCCGGCTCCTCATTGTGCTCACAGGCCCTCCGAAGAAGCTACAGCCCTCTGATGGGAACATGGTGGAAGTCACCTCGCCCTCCTTGCTTTCAGTCTCTGGTGACTGAGGATGGCCAGCTGCATCAGGAGGGCGCCAACCCACAGGTCCGAGAGGGTACCTGGGGCAGCACCCAGCCGGTGGAGGGAGCTGGTCGGTGCAGCTCATGGCGCTCTAGGAAGACTGAGAAGGATGCTGCCTAAAATCTCATCCTGCTAGCAGAATACAGGCAGGAGGGGCTTCTCTGGGCCCCCTCCCCTATTTATTTAAAAAAGGGGGGTGAGGTAGACCCCCAGGGTTTCTTTACAAAGATATATCTAGTTGAAACCTAAATGCCCACTGACAGAGGAATGAATAAAGAAGATGTGGTATGTATATATATATATATATATATATACACACACACACACACTGGAATATTCAGTTCAGTTCAGTCGCTCAGTCGTATCCAACTCTTTGAGACCCCATGGACTGTAGTACGCCAGGCCTCCCTGTCTATCACCAGCTCCTGGAGTTTACTAAACTCATGTCCATTGAGTCGGCGATGCCATCCAACCATCTCATCTTCTATAGTCCCCTTCTCCTCCCGCCCTTCAAGCTTTCCCAGCATCAGGGTCTTTTCCAGTCAGTCAGTTCTTCGCATCAGGTGGCCTAAGTACTAGAGTTTCAGCTTCAACATCAGTCCTTCCAATGAATATTCAGGACTGATTTCCTTTAGGATGGACTGGTTGGATCTCCTTGCAGTCCAAAGGACTCTCAAGAGCCTTCTCCAACACCACAGTTCAAAAGCATCAATTCTTCGGCACTCAGCTTTCTTCATAGTCCAACTCTCACATCCATACATGATTACTGGAAAAACCATAGCTTTGACTAGATGGACCTTTGTGGGCAAAGTAATGTTTCTGCTTTTTAGTATGCTGTCTAGGTTGGTCATAGCTTTTCTTCCAAGGAGCAAGTGTCTTTTAATTTCATAGCTGCAGTCATCATCTGCAGTGATTTTGGAGCCCCCCAAAATACAGTATCTCACTGTTCCCATTGTTTCCCCATCTATTTGCCAAGAAGTGATGGGACTGGCTGCTATGATCTTAGTTTTTTGAATGTTGAGTTTTAAGCCAACTTTTTCACTCTCACTTTCATCAAGAGGCTCTTTAGTTCTTCACTTTCTGCCATAAGGGTGGCGTCATCTGCATATCTTGATATTTTTCTTGGCAATCTTGATTCCAGCTTTTGCTTCATCCAGCTGGCATTTCACATGATATATTCAATATAAGTTAGACAAGCATTGTTTAACAAGCAGTTAAACAATATGCAGCTTTGACATACTCCTTTCTCAGTTTGGAACCAGTCTGCTTTTCCTTGTCCAATTCTAAGTGTTGCTTCTTGACCTGCATACAGATTTCTTAGGAGGCAGGTCGGGTGGTCTAGTATTCCTGTCTCTTTTAGAAATTTCCACAGTTTGTTGTGATCCACACAGTCAAAGGCTTTTGGCGTAGTCAATAAAGCAGAGATAGATGTTTTTCTGGAACTCTTGCTTTTTTGATGATCCAGCGGATATTGGCAATTTGATCTCTGGTTCCACTGCCTTTTCTAAAGCCAGCTTGAACATCTGGAAGTTCATGGTTCATGTACTGTTGAAGAATTGGAGAATTTTGAGCATTAGTTTGCTTGAAGAATTAGAGAATTTTGAGCATTAGTTTGCTAGTGTGTGAGATGAGTGCAATTGTGCAGTAGTTTTAACTTTTTTTGGCATTGCCTTTCTTTGGGATTGGAATGAAAACTGACCTTTTCTAGTCCTGTGGCCACTCTGAGTTTTCCAACTTTGCTGGCATATTGAGTGCAGCACTTTCACAGCATCATCCTTTAGGATTTGAAATAGCTCAACTGGAAATCCATCACCTCCACTAACTTTGTAGTGATGCTTCCGAAGATCCATTTGACTTCATATTCCAGAATGTCTGGCTCTATGTGAATGACTACACCATCAATAAGACCTTTTTTGTATAATTCTTCTGTGTATTCTTGCCACCTCTTAATATCTTCTGCTTCTCTGAGGTCCATACCATTTCTATCCTTTATCAAGCCCGTCTTTGCATGAAATGTTCTCTTGGTATCTCTAATTTTCTTGAAGAGATCTCTAGTCTTTCCCATTCTGTTGTTTTCCTCTATTTCTTTGCATTGATCACTAAGGAAGGCTTTCTTATGTCTCCTTGCTGTTCTCTGGAACTCTGCATTCCTATGGATAGATCTTTCCTTTTCTCCTTTGCCTTTCACTTCTCAGCTATTTGTAAGGTCTCTTCAGATAACCATTTTGCCTTTTTGCATTTCTTTTTCTTGGGGATGATTTTGATCACTGCCTCCTGTACAGTGTTATGAACCTCCGTCCATAGTTCTTCAGGCACTCTGTCTATCAGATCTAATCCCTGAATCTGTCACTTCCACTGTATAATCGTAAGGGATTTGATTTAGGTCATACCTGAATGGTCTAGTGGTTTTCCCTACTTACTTCAATTTAAGTCTGAATTTGGCAATAAAGGAGTTCATGATCTGAGTCAGCTCTCAGTCTTGTTTTTGCTGACTGTATAGACTTCTTTGGTTGCAAAGACTATGATCAATCTGATTTTGGTATTGACCATCTGGTGATGATGATGTGTGGAGTCTTTTCTTATGTTGTTGGAATAGGGTGTTTGCTATGACCAGTGTGTTCTCTTGGCAAAACTGTTACCCTTTGCTCTGCTTCGTTTTGTACTCCAAGGCCAAATTTGCCTGTTACTCCAGGTATCTCTTGACTTCTTACTTTTGCATTCCAGTCCCCTGTGATGAAAAAGACATCTTTTTGGGGTGTTAGTTCTGGAAGGTCTTGTAGGTCTTCATAGAACCATTCAACTTCAGCTTCTTCAGCTTTACTGGTTGGGGCATAGACTTGGATTACTGTGATATTGAATGGTTTGTCTTGGAAACGAACAGAGACCATTCTGTCGATTTTGAGACTGCATCCAAGTACTGCATTTCTGACTCTTGTTGACCATGATGGCTCCTCCATTTCTTCTAAGGGATTCTTGCCTGGTGGAATATTAATTACTCAGCTGTTAAAAAGAATGAAATAAGGCCGTTTGTAGCAACATGGATTGATCTAGAGAGTCTCATATTGAGAGAAATGTAATATGACATCCTTTAAATGTGGAATCTAAAATGAAATGATACAAATGAACTTACTTAAGAAACAGAAAGAGACTCACGGAAAACGAACTCATGGTTACCGGGGGGATATGGGATAGTTAAGGACTTTGGGAAGGTTATGTACACACTGCTATATTTAAAATGGACAACCAACAAGGACCTATTATATAGCACATGGAACTCTGCTCAATCTTACATGCCAGCCTGGATGGCTGGGTGGTAAGGGTGGTCCGGGGGAGAATGGATACATGCACATGTATGGTGCAGTCCCTTCACTGTTCACAACATTGTCAGTCAGCTACACTCCAATATAAAATGTTTTTGGTGTTAAAAAAAATAAAACATAATCACGTGCAAAAGATATTAACTAGTGAAATTAATATAATCAATGTAATTATATTATACTTTAATTAATTAGTGGTGTGAATTAATAATTTATAACAAACATGAATTAGATTGCTTCCCTAGTGGCTCAGATGGTAAAGAATCCGCCTGCAATGCTGGAGATCTGGGTTCAATCTCTGGGTTGGGAAGATCCCCTGGAGTAGGGCATGGCAACCCACTTCAGGATTCTTGCCTGGAGAATCCCCATGTACAGAGGAGCCTGGTGGGCTACTGTCCATGGGGTCACAAAGAGTTGGACACAACTGAGCAACCAAGCACACACACACACATAAATTAGACTTACTTCATTTTTGCATTCAGGTGAACAGAACTATTTGATTTCATATCCCTAAGGATAATAAGTGTCCTGTTGGTAGTTGAGAGCAGGAGAGAAGACCTAGGACCTCCAAGAGCTGATGAGCCCAGACAGGACTCTGAGTCCTTGCCAACAGGCAAGTAAAGGGCCCAGAATGAAATTTAATTCATCAATTAAATTGACATGCTTCTTGACTGACTCCTTTCTGAAGTGTTGCTATGAACCTCACTGTGACTGTGTGTAACTCTGGGCACCCAAACCCTTCTCAAGTGGCCGCCGCATGCCATAAGTGAAAGATGAACACAGCACCAATAGCCTCAGCCATGTGTACATCTGTACAGATTGTGCACTGCACAACCCCAGCGGTGCCATGTATATACACAGAATACAAAGTATTTGGTTCCTTTGAGACTTAGAATTTCTTCTTGAAAAACTGTCAAAATTAATGGTGAGTTTCCATGCTAACTTGCAAAATCAGATTTAAAACATATTACACACCCAAAAGCCAGTAGACTTTAGACAGTAATGTGAATTTCTTCTTTTAACTTTTATGTTTTCCAGCCATTTTCTGGAGAATATTCCTTTTTATAATGAAATAATATCAGGAATTTTTTATAAAATGAAAGCTCAGTGCTCTGGCTCAAGAGACACTGGGACAGTAGAGCCTGAAAACGGGCAGATTTCAGGGTGAGGTTAAATCCTCTCTCCGTGCTGTACCTGGGTTTTTCTTCAACCAGACAGGAACCACTTATAAAGATTGTAACTTGTTAGACACAAATTATTTATCTCCTCCGCATATCACAGGGTCACTTCAGTTCAAGTCTACACAATGCTATTAGTAAAAAGTACAATGAATTTGTTCTATTTGAACAATCAGTCTCTCCTCCCACAAGGTACTTTTAAAATTATACAGGAGAAAAATAGCTTCTTTATGGTAGAGATACCTGGCAGACCCCACCTTGAGCAGGAAAGCAAAGTTAAAACCACCAGGACAGGGACAGATGTATGCTTGCTTTGATGTCACGAAAATGTAACATCTATGTTATTCCTGCCAAAACTGCATAACCTGAATTTAATCACAATGGAACATCAGACAAATCAAAATTGAGGGGCATTCTACACAACAGTTGGTCCGCATTCTTCAAAAATACCTAGTCATGGACTTCCCTGGTGGTCCAGTGGTTAAGAATCCCACAGGGAACACAGGTTCAGTCCCTGGTCTGGGATGATCCCACATGCCTGGGGGCAACTCAGCTGATGTACCACAACTACTGGAGCCCGCACGCCCTTGCTTCGCAACAAGAGAAGCCACAGCAATGATAAGTCCAGGCACCCCAACTAGATAGTAGCCCCTACTTGCATCAACTAGAGAAAGACCTAGCACGGCCAAACACAGTGAATAAATAATTTTACAAAATAATAGCCATTATAGTCTTTCAATGATATGAGCAGTTATATACATGGTCTAAAATAATACCGGGCCATTGTAAATGAAGGTGAAGTCACCATTTCATCTCCATGGTCTAGACATTGCAAAAACCAAAAACCTAGTCATGAATGACAAAGGCTGAAGTTGTCCAAAGTTAATAGCCACTAAAGGGGGCGGGGGGGGCCTTCCCTTGTGGCACAGCTGGTAAAGAATCTGACCTGATTGTTTACCAATGTGGGAAACCTGAGTTTGATCCCTGGGTTGGGAAGATCCCCTGGAAAAGGAAATGGCGACCCACTCCTGTATTCTTGCCTGGAGAATCCCCATGGACAGAGGAGCCTGGCGGGCTATGAGGTCGCCATGGGGGCCCCAGTCCATGGGGTCACAAAGAGTCGGACATGACTGAGCGACTAAGCACAGCACGGCAAAAAGGGGCTTCCCTGGTGGCTCATGGTAACGAATCCGCCTGCATATGCAGTAGACACAGATTCCATCCAAGATCTGGGAAGATCCTACCTGCCATGGAACAACTAAGCCCAAGCGCCACAACTACTGAGCCGGTATTCTAGGGTCCGTGCTCCACAATGAGAAGCCACCGAAAGGAGAAGCCGGTGCACCGCAACTAGAGAGTGGCCCTTGCTCTCCGCAGCTAGAGAAAACCCTCAGCAACGAAGACCCTGCACAGCCAAAAGTACAGAAATAAAATTATTCTTCAAAAAAGTGCCACTAAAGGGCCATGGCAACTAAATGCAATGTGCGATCACAGACTGGATTCTGGAACAGGAAAAAAGCCTTATTTTTCTATAAAGCATACGAGAGGGGCACTTGACAAAATTTAAATGAAGTGCTTAGTGCTATATCAATGTTAACTTCCTGACTTTGGTATTGTAGAACAGTTGTGATTTGCAGAAATACACGAAAGTATTCAGGAGTAAAGAGGCATCTTGTTGCAGCATACTGTCAAATGTCTCAGAAAAAAATAGGCTAAAGCGATTGTGGTAAAATGTTACCATCTGGAGAAGCTAGAATTCTCTGAGTTATTCTTGTAACTTTCCTATAAATCTGAAGCTATTTCAAAATAAATCAGTCAATCTCTACACTCCTAACCTTCATAACAGGAAGTAAATATACTTTGCCTCATACTGAATCCCTTTGTCACCTGGATAAGGTGCTCCCATGTGAAAGATTTGCTGGTCTCTGCACTGGCATAATCCACAGGGTTCCAGAAGGCCTGCCTTGCTACTCTTACTTGAAGAAATTTAAAATATCCTATTTTCCGCAGCTTAAACAGTTGAAGAGGGGGCTACCATGGTGGGACAGTGGTTAAGAATCTGCCTTGCAATGCAGGAGATACAGCTTCGATCCCTGGACCAGGGATCCCACATGCCATGGGGCACCTAACTACTGAGCCTGCACTCTGAGTGAGTGAGTGAGTGAAGTCGCTCAGTCATGTCCTACTCTTTGTGGCCCCATGGACTGTAGCCTACCAGGCTGCTCCCTCCATGGGATTCTCCAGGCAAGAGTACTGGAGTGGGGTGCCATTTCCTTCTCCAGGGGATCTTCCCAACCCAGGGATATAACAAGGGTCTCCCGCATTCCAGGCAGACGCTTTAACCTCTGAGCCACCAGGGAAGCCCGCACTCTAGAGCCCAGGAACTGCAACTGCTGAACCCACATGCAGGAACCACTCACGCCCTAGAGCCTGTGCTCCTCAGCCAGCAAAGCCACAATAAAAACCCCATTCACTGCAATTACACGGTAGCTCCTGCTCTGTGCAGGGAGCAACCAAGACCCAGTGCAACCTGTATATATATATATATATATATAAGAACTGAAGAAGCACATACTATCATCTGCCATAAGGGTAGTGTCATCTGCATATCTGAGGTTATTGATATTTCTCCCAGCAATCTCAATTCCAGCTTNGGAAGGAGGGAGGAGAGGAGGAAGAAGGGGAGGGAGGAGAGAGAGGGAAGGAAGAAAGAAATTACCTCAGCAAGGTATGAGGGGAAGAAGGAAAGGGCAGAAAGATGGGACACTCTGACTCCAGGAGTTTGAGCTCTGGGTACACTGGCTGTGTTAGATTTGAAACATCAGCCACTCAGGAGTAGATAAGTAAAAATCCAATACGTGGTTTAAGACAGAGACAGACATCTGTGGCTCCCTGGCACACAGGTACTAATTGAAGTCCCCAGCAAAGAGGACCTCATTGAGAGAAGGAACGAGTTGAGAAGAGGCCTAGAACAAAACCTTAAGAAACTTCAATAGTGAGTGGCCAGGGCGTGGCGGACCAGTGGGCACTGCAAACAGAGGAGGAGGAGCTGCCCTTTGCACTCAGAAAAGGCCCTGCATACGGGAAGCGTGGCTGGCTGGGTCACTTGCCAGCCTCTGGGCAGAGCACACAGCTGATGCAGCAGCCACTGCCCAGGTGAGCACGGGCCTTTACACACATAAGGCTTCTGTTCAGCCAACTGTCATTTATACAGGCTCATCTGCCCCTGCAAAGGGCTGAATATGAATTTAAATTTGATCTTGAAACAGTGCCTAAGACGTCTTTGTGCAAATTCAATGTATTCCCAGAAGGGTGTCAGTCATGTGCCGAGAAATATAATCACAAGATGCAGAAACAGTCACACATCTTTCAAAACCAAGAGTGCCTCAGCCGCAGTGCAATAAGAGGGAGCCCAGGAAAGTGGTCTCCTGAGGTGAGGAAACAGTGTTGAGAGTTCAGCGAGGCCAAGCAGCCAGAGTGTGCAAGGTGGAGGACAGAGAGCTAGAGGGTACAGCCCCATGGGCTTCTGCTGAGTACTGACAGTAGATGCGTGTGTGGAAACTACCCAAGGAAAGGGAAGGAAACAGTGCAAAGAACCGTTTCCAGAGCTCCCAAAAGGCTGGGAATACCTCATAATCTCACAGCAGAGTGGACACCTCAGAACACATGCGGCATCAGGAAGAGCACTCAGAAGTGCTCTCTGCCTTAGCAAGGGGGCCTATTAATCCCAGACTAAAGCTGCTCTGGGCCTGCCTAACAAAGCTTAAAAGCAAGATCCAAAGGATCAACACATTTCCAAATGCCTGAGCTGCATTCAGAACAAAGCTCAAAAACATTTAAAGGAACACCCAAAAGTCCAGCCCCTAGTCAGCCGCCAGCAAAGAGCAAATAGAGGAAGAAACCCAGAATGAAAAAAGGAAACAGAAGTAATCAATAGAAACAGACTGAGAACTGACACAATTAGACAAGGACATCGACACAGTTATAAACATACTTCATATGTTCAAGACAGAGGAAGAGCATAAGCATGTTAGGGAGAGACGTGGAAACGTTGAAAAAAATAAAAGCCCAAATCAAGTTAAAAGAGATGAAAAATACAATGTCTGAGATGAAAAACACACTGGATGGGAGTAACAGGAGATTAGATGTGATAGAAGCAGCCATCAGTGAATTTAAAGATATAACAGTGGGAACTAACCCAAATGAAACACAGAGAGAAAACAAGAAAAGAGAAGACTTGGTGGGCAGAAGAGCTGGGGTGGAGAGGTAGGGAAAAAGCACGCAAAGAACGAAGCACCAGTGAGCTGCGGAATGACATCTAGCAGCCTCGTACGTGTACAGCTGGAACCCAGGAGGGAAGCGTGGACAGAACGAAAGATCTGAGGAAATACTGTCTGAAAGGATTCCGAGTATGGTGAAAACTATAAATCCACAGATCCAAGAAACTCAGTGAACCCCAAACAGAAGAAGTATGAAGAAAACGACACCATAGTCCTCCATAATCTAACTCCTTAAAACCAATGACGAAAACAAACTTCTTCAATGCTTAAGATCTTAATGCTTCAGTGAGTGAGGTGTAGGGTAAAGGGTGTAATTTTTTAAATGATGCCTTAAGTACTTACCTATCTTTACACTAAAAGACATTTTCATCTCAAAAAACAAAGGATACAGGCTTCATTTTGGAAGCTTTATAGAGGATTACCTCTAAAAAACACTTCTGATCATTTTATTATTTTAATTAAAGCTATCTTAAAAAAAAACTTAAAAAAAAAAATGTAATTCCCCAATCAGGCTTTGTATATGACGTGGTTATTATGTATTAATTCTAATTTTTTGTTTGTAACTGAAGGTACATGATATGGCTTCTTAACAAAATACAGCCTATGGAAACAGCAGTCTGATGGGTCCAAATCCCTGTTCTGTATTTGCTTATTAAGTGAACTTAAGTAAGCCTCTGAGTCTTATTTTCTCATTCATAAAATAGGAGCACCAGCTGGTTCACATACTTAAGACAATTACACGGGAATTTAAAAAGTTAACATACATAAAGCATCCACCTTAGGCCTTGGCATATAGCAGGGCCCCTAATTAAGAGGTTTATGTATGCTTTTATGCAACAGTAGAACTTCCACGTTTTAAAGGAAGTTTTATATATTGTAGATTTATACATGTTTCATTGCATATGCTGCTCTTATAATAAAGATGATGTTTCTGTAAATAGTATACACATATAGTTTAAAAATCAGGCAACTTACCTAAAAAATATAAGTGCATTTTGAAAAAACACAGCTAGTCCTGGATAAACATCAGTATCTGCACATACAAAGTAAAACAGATCAGAAGATTACAAAAGGCAAAGGTCAGCAACAAAGTATTTGTGACATTTATAATGTTCTGTATATTATAAAATACTACTATTATTCTTTAACTCTAAGCAATCCACAATGAGGGAATCCCCTGGCAGTCCAGTGGCGAGGACTCTGTGCTTTCACTCTCAGGGCTCAGTCTGAGGGTTCAGTCAGTTCATGGAACTAAGATCCCACAAGCCACATGGTACAGCCAAAAAAACAAAAGAAAAAAGAAATCTACAACGAAACCGAAATAAGAAAATGCCAACCTTATTCTCTCAAAACAAAGGATTACTTTCATTCTGGATAAAAGACAAAGAATTTACTAGATTTTCTTTTCGTCTAAGTATTTGCTATGGTTTCAGCTACATAGGAAGCAGCAGCTCATCCGTCAGGTCCCATGGCCAATAAACACACAGTGTCAGNATCTTAAAAAAAAACTTAAAAAAAAAAATGTAATTCCCCAATCAGGCTTTGTATATGACGTGGTTATTATGTATTAATTCTAATTTTTTGTTTGTAACTGAAGGTACATGATATGGCTTCTTAACAAAATACAGCCTATGGAAACAGCAGTCTGATGGGTCCAAATCCCTGTTCTGTATTTGCTTATTAAGTGAACTTAAGTAAGCCTCTGAGTCTTATTTTCTCATTCATAAAATAGGAGCACCAGCTGGTTCACATACTTAAGACAATTACACGGGAATTTAAAAAGTTAACATACATAAAGCATCCACCTTAGGCCTTGGCATATAGCAGGGCCCCTAATTAAGAGGTTTATGTATGCTTTTATGCAACAGTAGAACTTCCACGTTTTAAAGGAAGTTTTATATATTGTAGATTTATACATGTTTCATTGCATATGCTGCTCTTATAATAAAGATGATGTTTCTGTAAATAGTATACACATATAGTTTAAAAATCAGGCAACTTACCTAAAAAATATAAGTGCATTTTGAAAAAACACAGCTAGTCCTGGATAAACATCAGTATCTGCACATACAAAGTAAAACAGATCAGAAGATTACAAAAGGCAAAGGTCAGCAACAAAGTATTTGTGACATTTATAATGTTCTGTATATTATAAAATACTACTATTATTCTTTAACTCTAAGCAATCCACAATGAGGGAATCCCCTGGCAGTCCAGTGGCGAGGACTCTGTGCTTTCACTCTCAGGGCTCAGTCTGAGGGTTCAGTCAGTTCATGGAACTAAGATCCCACAAGCCACATGGTACAGCCAAAAAAACAAAAGAAAAAAGAAATCTACAACGAAACCGAAATAAGAAAATGCCAACCTTATTCTCTCAAAACAAAGGATTACTTTCATTCTGGATAAAAGACAAAGAATTTACTAGATTTTCTTTTCGTCTAAGTATTTGCTATGGTTTCAGCTACATAGGAAGCAGCAGCTCATCCGTCAGGTCCCATGGCCAATAAACACACAGTGTCAGAAATACACAATGTTAGAAGTACACAATGACAGAAATACACAACATTAGGAATACGCAATGTTAGAAAGATGCAAATTACATTTCTGATGATCTAACAGTCTGTTCAGCTTATTTTCCTTCATGAATTTAGGAGTTTTATTTCATAAATCTGACACATATGGAAAGAGAATCATTAGAATTCATCATCATATTCTCCTGGAGAAAAGAGTCACTATCTAAGAATGAAAAAGAAAACATTGGAAATGATTCAAACTTTTGTGGATATTAACTTTTATAAAACAATCAAAGTTGACTAAAAATACTAGGTAGGATGAAGAAATATTCAATTTGTAGCCTTTGAAATCACAGCAAACAATATAGCTACATGGTTAAAAGCTCCAAGTTTGAGCCGTACCCCGGGATCTTAATCCCAACTCTACCACTGACTAAACGCATGATCATGGGCAAATTATTTACCCATTATCCCTTACTTTCCCCAGTAAAATGGACATTGTAAGCACACCTACTGCCCAGAGTGTGAGAGGGTAGACTGTGCACAGCACTCATGACAGTGCTTGCACATGAAGTACTGTGCAACTGTTAGCTGCTACTATCATTAACAGTTCCGGGAAATCTGTACACTAAAAGATTTGAACTATGTGTTAGAAATGCTCTCTGAAGTAAATGCATATTCAGTTTGCAACCTAAGATGTAGACACAGGAAATTCCTTGGTGGTCCAGTGGTGAAAACTCTGAGCTTCCACTGAAGGGAATGCGGGTTCAATCCCTGGTCAGGGAACTAAGATCCTACAGGCTGTGTGGTTTGGCCAAAACACTTTAAGTATATGTAATAAGCAGTGCTGCAGGAATATGAAAATGAGACCCATAATCAAGAAATTTCTCAATATGTACTGGATCTTTAAAGATTAAGATATAATCACTAAAGGAAATTCCCTGGCGGTCCAGTGGCTAGGATTCTGCACTTCGACTGGTGGGGGAAGGAAGATCGCACATGCTACATGGAACAGCCCAGCATACACTATATGGAACAGCCCAACATACGCTACATGGCACAGCCCAACATACGCTACATGGAACAGACCAACATATACTACATGGTACAGCCCAAACACTGCAAGCTCCATAGTATTTTTAATTAACTAAAATAACATATTTTAGATATATTTGGTGAGCGGTATTATTTAAACATTAGTCAACCACTGACCACTTATACCTATTTATTTTGCACAAAACGAAAGATGAAGATATTCCAAAATCTAATACTGATTGACTTATGATATGATACTTAAGGGATCCTATCACTACATTAAAAGGTCAGCTGGGGGTCAGGACAAGGATATGTGACAGTTAAGCAGAGTGACAAAGAGATTTCAAAGATAGAAGCATCAGATGATGAATAAAGTGTTATCTGAAACTGATCCTATCTTTGCAGTGAAGGGGGAGAACCAGTGAATGGTTCTTCGGATGCTTCCAGGAGTACAGAGTACAACTGGGTCTTGCTTTTCAAAACCTCTCACCATCTCCCTGATGAAAAGCTGTGGTGACTGAAACAGTCCCAAGACTCAGAATGGTGTACTAAGAGCACACTCCATTGCATCAACAGTTTCTACATGAAGGCTACACACATCTTCAATCTTGCACTTAAAAGACTCCCCTTTTACCTATGAATGAAAAATTAAAGACTGGGGTTGGAGAGGAGATGTATCAGTGGACAGAAAGATACTGGCGTCCATAACACCTTATCTTGAAATCCTTGGGGCCAGACATGTTTTAGAACTCAGAATTTTTCAGATTTAAGAATGATAACACAGGGCATAATATTATATAGCACCTGCAACTGGGTTTGGACCAGTATCCCACAATCAAATACAACCATATTTCCATAATAAAACATTTGAATGCTTACTAAAGCAAATAAAGATAATAATGAGCACCAGGTCAATTTAGGTCAGGTTTTGCTGCCAAACTGGTTATGAAAATCTTGACCTTCAGCACTTCCTGGGTTTTCGAGTTGTATATAAGGGGCTGTAGCCCTGTGCAGGGTTCCCACTTTTAAGACCATGACCCTCAGTAAAAGGCCTCTAGTGTAGAGCCTGGCTGCCTAGGGTAAGAAAGGAATGAGAACCTCGAGAGATGGCAGAGAGTTACCTGGTCTTGTCAGTGGCTTGCATTTCCCAGCGAGCCTACCCTACTGCACTCAATGACCCCACAAGAAAGTTATATTAAACAACTTTATTTTCACACAGAGTCTTAGCTTGAAGCTGAGTAATTACACTAAATTTTACTCCACGGGGAGATGACAAAGTAAGCCACATAGAAAAGACATATCTGAATCTCTCCTATGAAAGAAAAGAGGAATAAATACTTACTCTGGGTAACATAGGCACCAAAGAGAATCCACATAGAAGCAATCAGTGACCCAAACATCAACATGAAACCGATGAAGAGCCAAACTCGAGCACCTGTGTGAAAAACAGGCTTTATGATTTTGCTCATTTCTGCAGCTCTATGTCTCAGGAATACATAGCACTAGAACACATAACTTAATACACACTATGCCTATCAAAGACAGTCACATAGTTATATACACCTGCTTTAACAATTAACTGAATGAAGATTTAAAAAAATAAAACTAAAAAGGGTAAAGCAATACCTGGAAAGGGAAAAATGGTAAGTTCCCATTCTACTGGCTAAAGAAAACTAACAGCTCAGTAAATTACAGTAGGTAGACTTCATAAGTCTGCCTACTTGCCCAAACTGATTAATTGAACCCTAACTGAAAAGTCAAGTTAGGGTTAGATAGAGTGCCAGATGAACTATGGATGGAGGTTCGTGACATTGTACAGGAGACAGGGATCAAGACCATCCCCATGGAAAAGAAATGCAAAAAAGAAAAGTGGCTGCCTGGGGAGGCCTTACAAATAGCTGTGAAAAGAAGAGAAGCAAAAAGCAAAGGAGAAAAGGGAAAATATAAGCATCTGAATGCAGAGTTCCAAAGAATAGCAAGAAGAGATAAGAAAGCATTCCTCAGCGATCAATGCAAAGAAATAGAGGAAAACAACAGAATGGGAAAGATTAGAGATCTCTTCAAGAAAATTAGAGATACCAAGGGAACATTTCATGCAAAGATGGGCTCGATAAAGGACAGAAATGGTCTGGACCTCACAGAAGCAGAAGATATTAAGAAGCGGTGGCAAGAATACACAGAAGAACTGTACAAAAAAGATCTTCACGACCAAGATAATCACGATAGTGCAGTCACTTACCTAGAGCCAGACATCCTGGAATGTGAAGTCAAGTGGGCCTTAGAAAGCATCACTATGAACAAAGCTAGTTGAGGTGATGGAATTCCAGTTGAGCTATTTCAAATCCTGAAAGATGATACTGTGAAAGTGCTGCACTCAATATGCCAGCAAAGTTGGAAAAGTCTGCAGGGGCCACAGGACTGAAAAAGGTCAGTTTTCATTCCAATCCCAAAGAAAGGCAATGCCAAAGAATGCTCAAACTACCGCACAATTGCACTCATCTCACACGCTGGTAAAGTAATGCTCAGGATTCTCCAAGCCAGGATTCAGCAATACGTGAACTGTGAACTTCCTGATGTTCAAGCTGGTTTTAGAAAAGGCAGAGGAACCAGAGATCAAACTGCCAACATCCACTGGATCATCGAAAAAGCAAGAGAGTTCCAGAAACACATCTATTTCTGCTTTATTGACTATGCCAAAGCCTTTGACTGTGTGGATCACAATAAACTGTGGAAGATTCTGAAAGAGATGGGAATACCAGACCACCTGACCTGCCTCTTGAAAAATCTGTATGCAGGTCAGGAAGCAGCAGTTAGAACTGGACATGGACCAACAGAC
>SJYW01052650.1:537364-553079 GCA_006410735.1 Raphicerus campestris | reverse complement strand
GGGGGGGGGGGGGGGGGGGGGAGTGATAGAAATGGCCTGTATCTTGGTTGAGATACTGATTATGCAGGTACATGTATTTATCAAAAGTTACTGAAGTGTACACTTAAGAGCTGTGTATTTTACAGTATGTAAATTTTACCCACAAGAAGTTTTTTTTTCAATTTTATCATTTAGATATGCTTTAGCGGCACTAAAGACTTACTCTGTATGCATTATGGGTATGTTTCATCAAGATAGTCTGAAGATATGGAGATGAACTGTTATCAAAGATTAAATATTAACTAGTTAAAAAGCAAGTTTAGGGGATGGTCACCATGAATTTAAGACAATGTCTGAAGGTTAAAACAAAAGTCATACTTCCTATTGTAAAATTTATTTCCCAGGAATTACCCAGTGGTCCAAGGGTTAAGAATCCACCTTTCAATGCAGATGTGGGTTTGATCCCTGGTCGGGGAACTAAGATCCCACATGCCTCAGGGCAACTAGGTTTGCAGGCTGCAACTACTGAGCCCATTCATCCCAGAGCCTGTGGAACCACAGCTAGCGAAGGAGCACGCCACAGTGAAAGATCCGGAAAGGTCCCGCATACTGCAACTAAGACCGGACACAGCCAAATAGCTAGTTTTCTTAAAGTTCATTTCAGAAAACATACAGTCATCCCTCAGTATATACAGGGGGTTTGGTTCAAGGACTCCCTTTGGATATTAAAATCTGTGGACAGTGAAGTCCCTTATATAAAATGGCATCAGTTCAGTTCAGTTCGGTTGCTCAGTTCCTATCCGACTCTTTGCGAACCCCTGAACTGCAGCACGCCAGGCCTCCCTGTCCATCACCAACTTCTGGACTTTACCCAAACTCATGTCCATTGAGTCAGTGATGCCATCCAACCATCTCATCCTCTGTAGTCCCTTTCTGCTCCTGCCTTCAATCTTTCCCAGCATCAGGGTCTTTTCAAATGAGTCAGCTCTTCATATCAGGTGGCCAAAATATTGGAGTTTCAGCTTCAGCATCAGTCCTTCCAATGAACACCCAGTACTGATCATCTCCCTTAGGATGGACTGGCTGGATCTCCTTGCAGTCCAAGGGACTCTCAAGAGTCTTTTCCAACACCACAGTTCAAAAACAATTCTTCGGTGCTCAGCTTTCTTTATAGTCCACTCTCACATCCATACATGACTACTGGAAAAATGATAGCTTTGACTAGATGGACTTTTGTGGGCAAAGTAATGTCTCTGTTTTTTAATAAGCTGTCTAGGTTGATCATAACTTTTCTTCCAAGGAGCAAGCATCTTTTAATTTCATGGCTGCAGTCACCATCTACAGTGACCTTGGAGCCCAAGAAAATAAAATCTCTGTTTCCATTGTTTCCCCATCTATTTGGCATGAAGTGATGGGACCAGATGCCATGACCTTCATTTTCTGAATGTTGAGTTTTAAGCCAACTTTTTGACTCTTCTCTTTCATTTTCATCAAGAAGCTCTTTAGTTCTTCGCTTTCTGCCCTAAGGGAGGCATCATCTGCACATCTAAGGTTATTGATATTTTTCCTGGAAATGTTGATTCCAGCTTTTGCTTCATCCAGCCCAGCATTTCACATGATGTACTCTGCATATAAGTTAAACAAACAGGGTAACAATATACAGCCTTGATGTACTGCTTTCCCAATTCGGAACCAGTCTGTTTTTCCATGTCCAGTTCTAAGTGTTGCTTCTTGACCTGCATACAGATTTCTCAGAAGGCAGGTCAGGTGGTCTGGTATTCCCATCTCTTGAAGAATGTACCACAGTTTGTTGTGATCCCCACAGTCAAAGGCTTTGGCGTTAATGCAGACATTTAAAAAAGTATTTTTGAGGGATTTCCCTGGTTGTCCAGTGGTTAAGACCCCATGCTTCCAATGCAGGGGGTGCAGGTTTAATCTCCAGTTGGGGAGCTAATATCCCACATGCCATGTGAAAAAAACTTTATTTCTGAAAAACATTGAATGACATGAATAAATGGTAATGACTAAGACTAAGTGAAAAAAGCAGGTTATTAAAACTATCTATTGCATTATTTCCGTTTTAGAAAAAAGAATCAGCAGTATATATAAACACATATGTGTGTAAAAATGCTAGAAGGACAAACACAAGTACTTCCATAATATCATTATACATATGGATGATAATAAGACGGTGTGTGTTTTTCAGTCTACTTTCAAAGTCTGCTGCACTGAGCATGAATTACATTTTTTTAATGTAAAGTGACTTTTAACATTAACACTGTAATTAAAACTATGAATTGTTGATTCTTCTTGCCTGTTGAAAACCTTTTATATGATGTACTATGTCTATAACTATGTTTAATAAACAAGCTTTTTTGAGGTCAAGGAAATTACCGGTATATTCTTCCATAAAACTGACCCTGGTAGCAATTTTTAAAAACAAGATTATTAAACTGAACTAATGGAAGTTTCCTAATACATTCAGTTCAGTTCAGTTCAGTTCAGTTCAGCCCCTCAGTCGTGTCCGACTCTTTGCGACCCCATGAATCGCAGCACGCCAGGCCTCCCTCTCCATCACCAGCTCCCGGAGTTCACTCAGACTCATGTCCGTCGAGTTGGTGATGCCATTCAGTTTTAGCATCAGTCCTTCCAATGAACACCCAGGACTGATTTCCTTTAGGATGGACTGGTTGGATCTCCTTGCAGTTCAAGGGACTTTCAAGAGTCTTCTCCAACACCACAGTTCAAAAGCATCAATTCTTCGGCGCTCAGCTTTCTTCACAGTCCAACTCTCACATCCATACATGACCACTGGAAAAACCATAGCCTTGACTAGACATTAGACAGTCATTATTGCCACTCTTAAAAGAGGTAACTCTTTATAAAAAGAAATGAGTCTTTGGCTTTTTTTGCCGGTGCCATGCAGCATACAGGATCTTAGTTCCCCAACCAGGGATCAAACCTATGCCCCCATAAGTGGAAGCTCAGAATCCCAACCACTGGACCACGAGGGAATTCCCAGAAATGAGCCCTTTTTAGAGGGCATTTTAAATGATTCTACTGTGAAAACTTCCAAAGAGTTAGTTTAGGAAACCAAAGGCCAGCTGCAAACAACAAGAGAAGAAAACAACAAACACTTGAATAATATATAAACATGGTCTGAGCAATTTCCACAGACACCCAAGTCCCAAAATTCAAAATTCTTTCCTTTGACCAAACTTTCATACTAGCATCTGTTTGTTCATCTATCTTTGCACTAATTGCCAAATGATGTTAGGTGCTGTGTATACAAAAATGATTACCACAATCAACGTAAAGAATTTAGGGGACCTTCTCAGAAGAATAAATGTGCTATAAATATACATAAACTATGGGCTATAACATAAAAGCACTATAATAGAAATATAAAAACAATGTTATAGAAGAGTTGTCAGGAAGAGTTGAGGGAAGTTTGATAAAGGAAAAAGGAACTTGGCTGAGTTTTGAAGCAACAATAGCAATGTGATAGATGAAAAAGGAATAAAATATGTGAAATCATGTAGGCACACAAGAAAACAGGGTAGAGTTTATGGTATTTCAAAGAGTGGTAGTGGTGATTAACCCGTTTGGGACAAGATCAAGAAGAATTTTTCAGCCTATGCAAATCTGACCTCTACCCTCTAAGCCAGGGATTAGCCAACTTCTTCTGTAAAGAACCAGACAGTGTACATTTTTGGCTTTGCAGACCAAACGATCTCTGTCAGGACTACTCATCTCTGCTGTTATACCAGCACAGACACTATGTGGACAAATGAGTATATGCCTGTATTCCAATAATACTTAATTTACAAAGCAGGCAGCAGACCAGACCTGGCCCACAGCTCAGAATCTGTAGGCCCCTGCTTTGAGAACTAGGGAACTGCCAGAGGCTTGTAAGCAGGGAAGACAAGATCAGTGCGGTGATTTAGAAAGATAATTCTGGATGCAGGAGTATGGAGAAGGGACTGAAGGAAAATGTTAAAGACACCTTCTAGACAGAAAGAGAATAAGGATATGAGCTGAGGCCAGACTGGTACAGGCTAAAGAAAAGGGTTTTTGTTTGAGAAATATTAGCATGGTATTATCCACAAGCAAGGAAGAGCTAAAAATGACTACGTTTGGGTGCTCAATGCCTGGCAAGACATCACTAAGCAAAACAGGGAAGGGAGAATGGGAGAGTTTGAGCATAATGGGCTTGAAATGATGAAGGGCCGGCAGATGGAGAGGTGCCAAAGACAGATGCACAGATGGAACAGTAGTTTAAGACAGAAAAGGAGGCTGGAGGTTTGCAGAGATTAAGTGGTAGCTGAAGTCATGGGCGCAGCTAGGGTATCTTGAGGAGGAAACTCGGAAGAGGGAGGAGGTCTGACTCAGTGCTCATCTCTGACTCCCTTTCTTCCTTGCTTGCATCACTGTGTGCCAGGCATCACAGCAGATTACACACAGTGGAACTTAACCAGCACAAAACTCCTCTAGAACATGTATGGAGTACTTACAGAACATGTCTTGCAAGCAAGGTACTGTGGGAAAAACAAAGATGAATAAAACTTGGCACCCATCATCAGCAGGTGAACAAACTGGCAGAGAAATCAATTGAGATGTTTTTTAAATCAAGTTACAATTAGTAAAAACAACAAAACTGTTACCCACCCCAACCCCAAATCAGGAAATTAACAAAATTTAAATACTGTTCAAGATAGTACGTCTACATGATCAGACAGCTGACTCGAAAGAGACAGAAATAAAATCTATGGGAATTCGCTGGTGGTCCAGCGGTTAGGGCTCTGTGCTTTCAAATGCCGAGGGCCCAGGCTCAACCCCTGGCTGGGGAGCTAAAGTCCCACAAGCTTCACGAGGCAGTCAAACTAAACATGTAAGAGTCATATAGAGTGAAATAGACATCTTCCCTACCTCTACCACTACTACTGGCTACTAGTTACAAGGTGCTTATGGATGACAGACAACTCCACTCCATTCTCAGAGGAACTCTTTGCACAGACTATTCCATTGACTCCTCACAAATACTCTAAGGCAATTACTAAGATTCTCTGGTATTACTAAAAAAAAGCTTTAGAGAAGAACTGGCCCAAGGTCAGTTCTAGCAAGAAGGAAAGCCAGGATTCCACTGAAGCTCACATCTGATTCCAAAACCTGTTTCGTGACCATTACACTCTACCTATGCCAGAGAGAGTCACAACATTTCTCTCATTTCTGGTTCCTTGGGCAGAAAGTTACTGTCCTACTGCCTGTGGTAAAGAGAGCAAGAAAAACAAGATGGAAGAGAAAGGGCCCCAATTTACAGGAACCTGTGACCACCCAGAAATAGAAGAAAGCCGTCCGATGAGATCCACAATGACAGTGTGATTACTGCTGATTCAAATCTTGCCAAGCGAGTCTGGAGAATACAAGCTTTCTTCTTGAGCTGCTACAAACCTGGTTTCTGGGCACTCACAGTGTGAATATTTTATAGGCCTTAAGATCCAACAGTATGAATTATTCATACTAAAATACTTTTGGAAAAGACATTTTACATACTTAATCTCAGGATGCTTCTTTGCCTTCTCACCTATAAATCATCTATTAACAGGAATAAAATTTAGGAAGTAGCATCAATTTTGGTAAAAGATTTAAAACTAAAAGCCAAAGTAAAGGACAAGGAGCTTGGGTTTTTAAGGAGACTCTAATCCTGGAGCTATACAATTTGCCCCAGTAATATCCTTAACAACTTTTAATTATTCAAAACATGAATGATTCAAAATGGTGAACCCTCCCCTATGCTGCCTCCCTATGCAGTTGATTCGCAGGTTTACTCTTCCATCCATCTACTTGCCTGACGCCCTCTGGCTGTCTCAAAGGCACTTCAAAATCAGCAGGTCCAAACACAAATTCAAATGCACGGTCCCCACCTCCAAATCTGACCCTATTCCAGGATTCTCTACAATTAATGAATCACCAGTCCTTCGATTACATAAGCCAGAAACGCAGGTGTCTTCCTCTTTACTCTTTCTTACCTCTCACATCCCTCACCTGATTGTGCCTCCTTTAACTCTCTCAGGGCTTCCCTGTGGCTCAGCTGGTAAAGAATCCGCCTGTAATACGGGAAACCTGGGTTTGATCCCTGGGTTGGGAAGATCCCCTGGAGAAGGGAAAGGCTATCCACTCTAGTATTCCAGCCTAGAGAATTCCATGGACTGTATAGTCCATGGCGTTGCAATGTGTTGGACATGACTGAGCAACTTTCACTTAACTCTCTCAAGTCTAACTTCTCCACGTCTCCCTTCCAGCACCATCACCTGAGCGGTCCCTCTCCTGCCTGTCCCATGACAACAGGTTCCCAACTGATCCAGCCTCATCCTCTCGTGCCCTCACCAATATGTTCCCCATACCACAGCTAGAATGTTGTTGTTGCTTTTAAAAGGCACAAAGCTGGCATCTCCTTCCTGCTTAAAGCCTTTCACCGTCTTTCCATTTCTAAAGACAAAGACGCTGTAGCACGGCCCAGCACTTATTTTCCTCAAGCTGCTCTTGAAATATTTTCTCCTCTCTCTCCCAGTGATACTTGTTTCTCTTGTAGTGCCTTACACTTGGTGAATCACCCCACACAAACCATGCCCCCTCCACGTGATACCTACCTTTCCATCCCCAGCTCACCTGGTTAACTCCTACTCGTGATGCCAGATGTCCCCTTAGTTATGACTTCTCCACTCAAACATCAGCTTTTCTTTCATTCATTCAAGGTTTATTTACGGAGTGCTGGCTACATGCCAGGCCCTGCTGTGGGCACTTACAACAGTGAGCAGATAAAAAGCACTGGCCACGTGGAGCTTTGGCAGTGGGAAAGAAGGGAGATGGGAACGACACAATAAACGTAATTTAAATAGTAAATTATAGACCATGTTGGAAAATGATAAATGCCCTGAGGGGAACAACAAAGCACACTAGGGGCCCTGGGAGTATGGGCGATGGTGGGGCCAGCTGAAAGGCCAAACTGGTGGACGAGCCAGGCCCCCTTGAAGAGACCACACCTGAGGCATGGAGTTAGCCATGTGAGCATCAGACAGAACAACAGCAAGGCGAAGGCCCCAGGGCAGGACTGGCTATTCAAGGAGCAACCTGGAAGCAGGCGAGGTTGCAATGGAGTTAGTGAGCTCGGAAAGTAGACCAGAGAGGCAACAGGGTAGCCTCATAGGCTACTGTGAGAACGTTCATCTTTACTGATTAAAATTGGGAGCCCTAATGGAGAAGGCGATGGCATCCCACTCCAATAATCCTGCCTGGAAAATCCCATGGATGGAGGAGCCTAGTGGGCTGCAGTCCATGGGGTCGCTAAGAGTTGGACACGACTGAGCAACTTCACTTTCACTTTTCACTTTCATGCATTGGAGAAGGAAATGGCAACCCACTCCAGTGTTCTTGTCTGGAGAATCCCAGGGAGGGGAGAGCCTCATGGGCTGCCGTCTATGGGGTCGCACAGAGTCGGACACAACTGATGCGACTTAGCAGCAGCAAGGGAGTCTGAGAAGTCTGCCTTACATTTAAAAGCGTCCCTTAGGCTGTTGTGGGGAGAACAGACTGCCGGGGGAAGAGTGGAAGGAGCGAAACCAGTTAAAAGATTGTTGAAATAATCCAAGTGGACGATGATAGCAGCTTCCATGCTCTCCTCACTGCACAGCCAGATCTAATTTCCGTAGCATTTCAGTATTAATCTTCTATGTGATCAATACCTACCTCCCTCTGAAGAAAGTAAGCTCTACAAAGGACACCCACGTCCATTTTTGCTCACTGTGGTTCTCCCAGAGCTTAGCACAGTACGTGGCATAAAGCAGGCACTCCAATACTTGCTGAATGACTGAATCTAACTATTCTGTCTTTCAAACTCTGAAATGCAATACATGTCTCATTTTCCTGTCACCAGAAAAAGAAGAATCTACTTTATACCTAGGTTTATTTAAATTGATAATTTGTAAACACTGATAATAAAAAGCGTTATTTCAGTGAAAGAAATAAAATCTTGCCATGACAATATATTTAAGTATATTAGTTCCTAAAACCATCCTCCGTGCTTTCTCAAGTCCATATTCTGCCAGAACTTTCTAAAACTCAGACTGGGGGACTTCCCTGGAAGCCTAGTGGTTTAGACTCCCTGCTTTCACTTGGGCATGGGTTTGCTCCCTCGCTGGGGAATTAAGATCCAATAAGCTGCGCAGTACAGTCAAGAAAAAAAAAAAAAAAAAGTAGTTTAAAAACAAATTCAGGTGGGATCATGCCTTTTATTCTAAAACTTTCAATGGCTTGAGATAAAGTCAAATGACACAGGATACTTATAGTCTCCCCCTAATATAGCTTCCTTATCTCCTACTAGCCTGAGGCACTCTTCACTCCAGTCACTAAGAAATAAAAGGGAGAAGACAGCCAATACTTACCAAACATCTACTGTTAGGCAAACTGTTACATATTTTCAATATATTCACTTATATATTTCTGTATCTATTTCTATATATTTATGTCCTTAGAATGGATCTTCATCTCTGTCTACAGACAAACTCCCAATTCAACTTTTAGGACACACATCAGCCAAGTTCGGAAATAACTGGACCAGATGACATCAAGGGTCCCTTCCATTTAGAAGATTCTGAGAACTATCATCTTTCCAGTCACGAAGTAGTTTCCAAAAGCAATACAAGCTAGAAGGTTCAAAAGATTTCATCATTAAACTCATCTATGACAAAAAATACAATTAACCAACTAAGTGAAATGTGTAAGCCATTACTGGTCCTCATTTCAAAAAAAAAAAAACAAACTTTTAAGGCAGTCTGGGCCAACTGGGGAAATCAGAATACAGGTCAGAGAACATTACAGAATTGTGGTTATGTAAAGAGAATGACCTTGTTAGGAGATGCTTGCTTACTCTTTGGGGGTGAGGTGTCAGTGTCAGCAACATATGAGCAAATGGTTCAGCAAAGAAAAAGAAAAAATGAGGCAAATATGGCAGAATGTTAAATCTATCGTTCAATTTTTCTATATGTTTAAAAATTTTTTATAATAAAAAGCTGGAAAAAAAAATAGAGTGGCAGATTATCACGAGTTGCTACCTAAATAAGATGACTGCTACACAACCCCAGAGCTGATCTAACCATAGGAAAACATCACACTCTCGGGAGCCACCTTTACCCAGGTTTCCCCACAGGAGCCCTGCCTGGGAATCTTTGCATCCTCTGGGATTGCTCAGAAAATGCTCTCCTCCCCTGTTCAGGGACTGGCCCCAGGTCACAGCTCTGAACCCAAGTAGATGAAAGGGAACCCACCTGGCAAACAGTAATGAGCAGGTAAAGACCTGAGTAAGAACATTCCCAAAGGGCACAAAGGAAGTAGCCGCCTAGACACCAATTACCCTCCTCCAGCGCCAGCCACCACCCAGGCAGCTGAAAGTACAGTCTGTGGAGTGAGCACCAGCCTGGGCCCTCGCTTACATCAACCTCTTCCCACTTGTGCCTTCCTGGCCAGGCTCATTTAATTCCATTTTTAATGGAATAGTTGCTATGTGTGACTGGCACTGTTCAGGCTTTTTTTTTTTAACTGGAGGATAATCGTTCTACAATGCTATGTTGATTTCTGCAGTACAGCAATGGCAATCAGCTGTAAGCATACATATACCCCCTCCCTTCTGAAGCTCCTCCTCCCCAGCCCACCCTCTGGGTCATCCTGCAGCACCAAGCTGAGCTCCCTGAGCTACACAGCGGTTCCCACTAGCTGTCTATTTTAAACATGGCTGCGCATATATGCCAATGCTGCTCTCCATTTGTCTCACCCCCTCCTTCCCCTGCAGAGTCCACAACTGTTCAAGCTTTAAATATCCCTAGGCTTTGGTCTTCTGATGTGTAAACTGGGGATATGACAGCATGGCCCTCATTAAGTGAGAATTAAGAAGAGAGGCAGTGTTCAGAACACAGGCTCACTTGGTGCTTGCTATCAACCACTACCCACCAAGAGGGTTTGCAAACATCATAAACACAGGACCACTTTTAAGACGGCCTTCTGTTTATGGCAGTACTGCCATTCAGTTCAGTTGCTCAGTCGTGTCCGAATCTTTGCGACCCCATGAACCGCAGCACACCAGGCCTCCCTGTCCATTACCAACTCCTAGAGTCCACCCACACCCATGTCCATCGAGTCAGTGATGCCATCCAACTATCTCATCCTCTGTCATCCCCTTCTCCTTCTGCCTTCAATCTTTCCCAGCATCAGGGTCTTTTCAAATGAGTCAGCTCTTCACGTCAGATGGCCAAAGTATTGGAGTTTCAGCTACCACTTGGTCAAAAACAACTATTACTATCTTTGGGTGAAGATGTATCTAAGCATCTCATTTTGCTCCCTCCTGAAACGTCACTAGAAACTGCAATCAGTAAAAGGAGTCGTGAACACAATGATGAGAACAGAAGAGGAGACAAGAGCAATAAAATTTTGAAAGCTGCAAAGCAGATGGACCATGGTCACTGACTGAGCATGCCCAAGAAGGCTGGACGTCCAAGCCAGTAGCAGGGAAAGCTGAGAACCAGCACAGGAAAGACTTGAGGGAGGTTGGAAAACAAGTCAAGGCCCAGAACCTGTCCCTTTTCTCTTTGCTCAGTCTTTCAGTCATGTCTGGCTCTTTGTGATCCTACAGACTGTAGCCCGTCAGGCTCTTTTATCTGTGGGGATTCTCCAGGCAAGAATGCTGGAGTGGGTTGCCATGCCCTCCATGGACTGGCAACTGCCTGATCCATATCCAGACAGAAGCCTGAGGTTTTCCCCTACGTCTGGCCTTCTGGACTGAGGGATACCATGCACAATGGTAGACTCAGGCATCATCCTGAAAACTGGACTCAAGTTTGCCATTCCTCTGTTCTGGTGCAGGAGACTGAAGCCAGATCCCTTCCAGATAGGAGCCTGGAAAGCTACGCAGAGAAGGAAAACTTAAAATCATTACAACCTCAGAAACAAGAGAACATATTGCATCTTAAAGCAAGAACAGCATGTTATCGTAAAAAACATTCAGAGACTAAAAAAGAGCCTTTGAATATTAAAAGCATAGCCGCTGGTGTTTTCTTAAATCCAAATATAAAGTTTGGGAAGTAAAAGAAAATCTAGCCGTAAGTAGATGGAAAACAAAAGGAAACAGGTAAGAAAATGAGAACCTTTACAAGGCTCACATCCAAAACAGGTGTTTCAGGAGGAACTACAGAGAAAATATGAGGGAGAAAAATAACAAAATATTCAGGAAAATTTCTCCAGAATAGGAAGAACTGTATTTTCTGATTTAAAGGGCCCATCAAATACTCAAAATAATGGATGAAAATAGACCCACACTAAGACAGACCATTTTAAATTTCAAATCACTGAGGTCAAAGCAGAAAATGTGTGTGTGTGCATGCTCAGTTATGTCTGACTCTTTGAGATCCCATGGACTGCAGACCTCCAGGCTCCTCTGTCCATGGTATTTTCCAAGCAAGAGTACTAGAGGGGGTTGCCACTTTCTTTTCTAGGAGATCTTCCTGACACAGGGATCGAACCTGCATCTCCTGCATTGCAGGCAGATTCTTTACCCACTGAGCCATTGGGGAAGCCCCCAAATCACTTAGGTCAAAGCAGAAAACAGTCTGCGGAAATCAAAAAACAAACAAACAAAAGGTTCACATACAAAGGATCAGGAATCACAATTCTCCTGGTCAGGAAACCGCTGCTGTCTGAGCACCGTCAGAGCGAGCGAAAAGCAACAAAAGAGAAGACAGGAAAGATCCCCACACAAGACAGCTGACGAGAGCCCCTCTGGGCCCCCAGATGCGGACAACCGGCTGGAATGAAGCGGGGTCCCACTGCTCTGCCAGCTTTTTCACTTGAGGACTGAATGCCGTGAACCTGGCCCAGACTCCTACTAACCTGTCCTCAGCTGGGCTTGGCTGGATCCTGATCATACACTGAGGCAGTTCCTGTTCTTTGCAGCCAGCATCAGCAAAGGACAGTCACTTCCCTGACAGAAGGTTCTACTTTGACCTACCCTGGTAACTGCAGGGAGGCCACAGAGAGCCGGCCACGCCCTCTGACCGTATCTTTGCTGTCCTTCCAGTGTTCGCTTCACACTAAAGCCTCCCAGGCCCACTGAGATGGTAGCAAAAGTCTCCCAAGACTCACCCAGAACACTACCCACTGACCCGTTCAGAAAGGGCCCCTGTCGGAAAAAGTCAAGGAAGCTGAAGCCGTTCTGTCTCCCTCATTTTTCCTGGAAGATTTCATCTCAAAGTGACAATAAATCCTGTCCTTTCCTTACATGGTCAGCATTGTGCTCGCAATTATGAAACAAAATTTTAACCTCAAAGGGAGAAAGCACTAGCATTTTTTTAAATTAAGCCTGTTTGGACCTCATCTGGGCTCTGGGGGAAATAATTTCCTTATCTCAGTTTATTTAATGCATAATCCACTGTTAATAAAGACATAGTTTATCATCCTATAAGGTTTGTGCTTAACTGCAAAAATTAATAAGGTATGATCATTATAACCTTGTAGAAATGATTCATCACAAAGGTATTATGATTTTGTTGCCCTCTGGAACATTAACCAATTATATGTAACTCAGCACTTTTATTAGACAGTCCTTTCTCTAGGGACTACATAGATATCTGTTTCTTAAGTGCTCTTTAAAAACGTATTCTTAGCAGCACTCTCAGTAACAGTAAAATAAAACTTTGAAACATGCTTTTTGTATGTAATATGTTTTTAACACTATTCACTCAAAACTAAATATACTGTTAAAGATGTGCAAATATTTAGGTGTGTATATATACGTATATGTACATATTTATGCATTCGTGTATAATGCTTATTTGATAAAGCAAGAGAAAGATTAACTTCTATCATGACAGAGGCTCCCTCTGGAAGAGAGATGTAAATGTTTCTTTTCTTAATGTGGTTTTAGATACAGTGCTGATCACTGCAACAGTATTTATTCCTCACAACCTTCGCCATACCTGAGATACCTTTTACAACAAAAGGAAGTTATTTCAAAAGAGAACAAGAATTCCAGTTACTGTTGTATATTCTGGGGGGATTACCAAAAGAGGGTATTACACAACATGCCTGTTCACATTTTCTCTTCCTGAGGGCCCTCTATTCATTCCTACTAAGCCAATCAAGTGAGTCAATAGAACCTTAAAGTCAATACCACTAAGCGGCAACAAGGTTAAAAAATTCACCATTATCTAATCTGGTACTCAACAAATTTTTTGATCCAGTCTCTAAATATTAAAAGACGCACAGATACTAAGAAATGCATTTAAATCAAACAAATCAGTTACCGTCTTTAAATTATAATGTCCTTCAAATTACAAAAAGATTCCACGTGAAAAGAGCATGAAAATTATACTCTAAAATACAGTAATCTGTTTAAACTATCTGAGACTTATCCTACAATTTTCAAAGATATTCACATAGTAAATCTTTTAATGGCTAAAACTCAGAAACAACCAAAACATTCACCAATAAAGGGCCAATAAAATATATTAAAGTACTTCTAAACAGTGGCATGCTTTACAGCATTTTAAAAAAGCGGTAGGTCCACACTGATATGATTATGTCCTTTTATTAAGTAGGTTGCCCAACAGTATCCTGGTACTATCCCCTCCCGGGCTTCCCAGGTAGCACCACTGGCAGAGAACCGGCCTGCCAATGCACGAGATGTAAGAGTTGCTGGTTCGATCTCTGGGTTGGGAAGATCCCATGGAGGAGGGCACAGCAACCCACTCCAGTACTCTTTCCTGGAGAATCCCAGGGACAGAGGAGCCTAGTGGGCTATGGTCCATTGGCTCACAAAGAGTTGGACAAGACTGAGGTGACTTAACACAGCGCATCCCCTCCTAGGGACTGGAATTGAGGGTGCAAAGTAAAGAAACAAGGAGTTCTAACTTAGTCTAACCTTTTACTTGATACATTTCTGTGCTGTTTCTTTCTTTCTTTCTTTCTTTCTTTTTTTTTGGCACTTGGGATCTTAGCTCTTAGACCAGGAAGAGAATCCCTGCTCCCTGAAGGGGAAGTGCAGAACTCTAACCACTGGGCTGCCAGGAAATTCCCTGGTTTCAATTTTTCACTTTGATGTTCTTCTGTAACATTGAAAAAAATATTCACAACCTGAATGTATTACGGTAATCATTTAAAGGAGTCGATAATGATAAAATAACATAAATCCTTTACCCTGGAGTCCAGAAGTGAATTCAGAAATGACCATCCCAGTTAAGGCTGCCCTAACCCTAGCGGGCGGAGGATGAAGGTGGGGAAGGCGTGTCTCCGGAACAGGAACACTGCGCCCTCCCCCTGATCTCATTAAACCAGCCTTTCCAGCCGCATCGATACTCAAGATAACTTCGGGTTTTCTATTTAAGGACAAAGAGGCTTGCAACAGTATTAGCGGCTTAAAAAAAAAAGTCTAATGTTTGTTCTACGTCTGAAAACTATGCTTGCAAAAAGAGATGACAAGTGTCTGAAGATGATGGAAAAGAAGCGTGACAAGCCTGAGAGTCAGAGGCTTGGGAATTGTGAAGCTAAGGTGTTATAGTGCGGGTAGGTGAGGAGTTTGAGAAGAGGTGGCACACTGCGAAGAGAAATCAAGGTCTTTGAGAGGCACAAGGCTAACGACACATTCACTCCAATCGGAGGCTTGAATCCTTGCCCAACACACACACACACACACACACACACACGAGGCTTGAATCCTTCCCCAACGCGCGCGCACACACACATACACACAGCGTCAGCAGCGGGGCGGGAGCGAGCACCGTGGCTCTCATCATCAGCGCTTTGGCTTTAGAAGGTCACGTACTTACCTTTCAAGTTAAGTACCTTCCCGTGATTAACTCGAGAGTCAATTTATTGCTTAAAAACGAGAACGGCCGTCCCCAGGGCAACTACTTTTGCGACACGAGCTGCTCTGTATCTCAAAGGACACACAACCCTGGACGATCAATCCACCAAAGAATGTCCATCCTCCTCCATCTCCACGCCACACCTCTGTACAGAGTCGGAAAAGTCCACTCAACACGGACCACATTCCCAGCAAGGAAGGGTTCAGAGCCAAAGCGAAGAGGGGCGACGAAGCCCCTGGGGGGCCCGTCGCCCCGGGGCCCCGCGCCGGCGCACCTCTCTCCCCTTCCCAGCAGCGCCGGGCAGCCGACAGTTCCGAGATGGAAACCTTTCAGGGCAAGCAACCCGACGACGAGAGACCGCGGCGCCCCCCAACCCCAACCCCGGAGCGCCGGCCACGGTCACCGGAGCGGGCTGGTGAGGAAGGGGGCCGGCGCCGCCCGGACGCCCCACGGACCCCGATCCGCCCGGCGGCGGCCCCGTGCACCGGGGAGGCCCGGGGCGGGCCGAGGGTGCCTCCCTGCGCCTCGGAGGCGGGCGCTGGTCCTCTCGCGAGCCCCCGAAACGGGCCGCCAGCACTCACCCGGCTTCCCGACGCCCACGCCGACCCCCCGGGCGCACACGCAGAGGCGGAGGCAGCCACGCCGCGGCCGAGCCGGCGTCCTCCGCGCCACCTCAGCCCCGGGAAGGGAGCGCTCGACCGGCGCTAGGCTGAGGGCGCCGGCAGGGCGGGGCACGGCGCCGTGCGCACCGCGGCAGCCAATCCGCGCGCAGCAAGTGGCCGGCCGGGGCGTGGCGGGGCCCGGGGGCAGGGCTCGGGGCGGGGCTCGGG